>VWYI01010195.1:9214-102523 GCA_013399455.1 Anthoscopus minutus | reverse complement strand
TGTTGCATGCCTCCCTCACTGCTTCTTACAGACTGAAGTCCAACAGATAGGTCACCATTGATGTGATCCAAACTCACTGGAAGTCAAAACTAACCTCTCTGCTGGCTTCCCTGGGGTTTGGGCAAGCAACCTGCTGCAATTCTTTTGGGTAACAAACGAGGTATCTGGAATCACTGATGTTATTTTGCAAGGGACTAGGTAGTCCCATTATCTGTCTGTGCAGTTTTATCTCTTGATAATTGTATAAGGTGTATCTACAGCACAGATGGGCTCTTCTAAAGAAAAAAGAATGGATACCAATTAATGTTTTTAATTGCTTACTACTGTTTATTCATAGGGAGATGGATTTTAAAGTGATTTTAAATGAGTGATAATGATTTAATTCTCATCACATTTTTCATACGGTAATTCTAAAGGCTGGTTAAAAATAGATGTGATCCATACATTGAAATCACTGTCCATGCATCCAAGTACTTGGGAAGTGAGGATTGCAGTTTTGTCTAAACTGGCTTGACTATTGCATGCAAGGATTCTGTTTTCTTTAGAGTAATGAAAAAGGCAGGACTGTGCAGTGACACCAAGGATTAAGAGTCAAATATTAAAGCCCTTGCCTGCCTTCTACTATTAAACACCGAGTCTTGCAAAGACATCAGTTCCTTTATTGAGGAATACATTGTCTTTAGTGGGAGTTTGGACAAAGTGTGGCATTGAGGATACAGATCTATTTTTTAAGATGAAAAAAAGTTTCTGCCATGGAGACTCAGGTTTCCAAATGCCTTCCTCTGTGGCAGACAAAACACTGTCTAGGATGAGTGTGGGTGATCTAGCCTGGCTCTGAGGCCTTGGTATATAATTTTCAAAGCAGTCACCATCGCACATTTTAGGCTCTCAGTTATAACCTACCTGGGAGGTACAGCAGTGCTGAGCAAATGTTCTCTGTGTTTTGCTGACCAGAGGGAAATTATTTATTTCCACATGTTGAGGTGGACCTGGATAACAAAGCAACAGAGAAAGCAGTGTGAAACTAACCTGGTTTTACATGGCCTACTAGACATGATGAGGACAATAATGTGTTACATTTATAAACAATACAGTTTAATTTCAGAGTGATGATTGCAGCTTAAATCCACATTTACTTCTTCATCCTTTTTATTTTCATTTCTCTATTGTGCTGTGAAACTGTCTATGGATATGGCTAATAACCCAGCTAAATAACCCTCTCATGAATGGGTTTTATTCATTTATTTATTTATTATTCTAGGATTACTATCAACCAGCTGCAGCTTCTCTAAATGACTGTGGGAAAATTTTCCTTGATAATCTTTAATGCTTTGAAATATAAATTTAAACAACTGGCAAGTGAGAAAGCACTTTCCCTTCAACATGAAAATTAAACATAAAAACTTATATTAGTTGTCAAAGACATCACCTAGTTGCTTTTAATTCATCTTGGAATATCTAAATGAAAGGTATAAGTAGACATTAACTTGAAAAATAGTTATAAATTATCAGGTAACATCTTCACTCAAAATAAGATAAAGATTGAAAAGAAAAAAATCTTTCTAAGGATTTTAGCATAAGGACTTTGTCTAATTTGGTGAGCTTTAATGTTCACACTTGAGAGACTATAGCTCAGAGGAAACAGTTTGAAGATGTTTTTTTCAGAAAGACAGATTGATAGGACTTCCCATCTGCTTTAAAATCAGACTGAGATTAAGTGGCTTGTTGAAGTGAGAGTTAGTGATATTCCTTGAGATACATTTCATTTTTCGTGGGAGCAATCAATCCTGCTTGCATCTGTCAAAGCACCTGCTTGTGTTATTGCTGTCCAGTGTGACAATTTGACATAGCAGCATTAAATTAGACCTTGGTTCAGATCCTGTTGAAGCAAAGAGTTTTGACATTGACATTGTAGACAGCAGACTCCAGATATATATCTAAGCCATTTTCAGAATAAGTAATGTTGTTCAGTGTCAAAGAAATGTGTTTCCAGGATCACCTTTCATCTAAGGTCCAGTCCCAATGTCCTTAAAGAGGTAACATTTATGTTTAGTGTCCTGGAAATCTGTCTGTTAAGTGGCAAGGCAGCCACACAGTTACATTTCTGAATCGGGCAAACAGACTGAAAGCATAGGCTTTGTAATGAAAAGCTGAGTATAAAAAATCTGTAGTAAATGTGACTGGTTCAAAAGCAATTGCTTCCAAGAACAAAAGGGACAAATGAACAATTTCGTTCCAATTTTGCAGTTGTTTCTCTCCCTCTGGAGTGTGAACCATAATTAGAGCACTTATACAAAATCACATTTGTCAGCCTGGCTGCTAAATTCCCGTTAAAGATTTATCCACCAAGCACAGTCTGTTATCACTCCCATTACAGCCTACACTTCTCATTTTCACTTTCAGGGACAGAGAAGCAATTACTTTATCTCTGTTGAAAATCTCATACAAGTCTAACTGCAGTGAAGTTAGGTAACATCAGATCTACACACAAGAAGTTTCTGAACTTCATGACCAGCCAACAAGAACCAGTCTTTCATCCAGGGGGAGCTTTATGAAAAGCTGTTACCAGAAGGCAGTAAAGGTTTGTCCTGAATCTGACATTTGTCCCACAGATGGACCAGTGTAGTAAAGGACTCTCCATAAGCTATGAAGTATCATTGTCTGTACCTGTTTGCTAGGAAGACATCTCTCTTAATAAGTGAGAGAAAAATTTCGATTCCAAGATCAGAAAGGACCCCCAGGGATGAGAGATCAGCCATCTCTAGAGAGGCTGAATCACAAACCCCAGTGTCTTCTAGTGCCATGTGATTTCATAGAGCCCTTCTACCGGAGGATCTTTTCCTGGCCCTTCTCCAAGTGCTTTAAAGGTGTTGCATCCTCTCATTGTTGTTGGAAGTGAGGATGCTATTGACAGTCATAGTTCTTGTCATATCCCACTCAGTCCTGACAGACAGATCTTGAGAATATTAAACAAATTCAGAGAGAGAAACTCCATCTTTCTCAACCCCATACCATCCCCAAAGAGCAGTAGTTAAGGTACTGACCTCTCAAGTACTTTTGAGATGAACTGTGCCACTCCACGTGTCTCTGCAGAGCCACAAGCAAGTCTGGGCACCCATCAGAGAGAGTGTCCATGTCTGATGGGCATGGATGCACTAAGGACCTCTGCACATAAAAATAGGAAGATACAGTTTTACTGGTATTGGTGTAGTTGTTTATCATTAGGATATGTGACTGTTTAGGATCTAAGTAATACAGATAGGAAGTCATACACTTAAACAAGTGCAAAGTTTCCTTTGGAGATGATGAAGGCTGCAGAAATACCTTGGCAGATTAGTTATCAACTGATTTTAAAATGTTATATAGTGGCTATAGTCACTATCGTAAGTCCAGATGCCTTACATATGGGCTTGTATGGTGGACTGTACTGTCTGTACTGCTGCCATCCAATCCTGATGCTCTCTGGACATATAAAGGGAAACCTCTGAGCATGCACAGAAGCAACTGCATCCTAGGACCATCTGTATCCTAATTCTTGGCTGAGTTTCAGTACAGTTGCAGCAGCCTTGAGTTCCTGCAGAAGCAGTGGTTCTGTGCTTTAGCCTTTGTGTTGGCAATGGTCCTCTGCCTGCACAGACCCAAAGTTTCTCTCAGTTATTTCTCTCATCTGAAAAAAGAGCATTTTAACATGATATGAAGGACACCAGGCTCACAGAACCCCTTTCAGTCTGTTGTGCCCATGCCACTGTGTTGCTAACAAAGCAGGAATTGTCTTTCATCTGGTGGTAGCATAACATGTATAAAGTCTCCAGAGAAAAGTCCTCAAGATGTCCAAAAAATCTTCTTGTCTCTGAGCACTTAGCTAATTATTGGCTGGCTTTTCTCTTCCAACAGTGCTTGAGCTTCAGTTTGGCTGCACTGTTCACAGGTTTCCTCAGCTCAGACTCCCTTCATCACCACCTTCCTCCTCTGTTCCTCAGGTGCTCTTTGGGCTGGGACACAGGATGCTTTACCAGAAGAGCAGGGCAGTCCCTGGAGTCATGGCACTAAGCTAGATCCTAGGTTGCCTTTCAGCTAAGCCTTTAATGTGAAGGGAGCAGGACTCCAGAGCCTGCATCCCATACATACAGATGTGCCAACAGCAGGGCTTCAGACAAACAGACCTCTGGGAGCTTTTGTCCAGTGCTTTCTATTGACTGGTTCCAGTCAGCATCTTAGTGTGTCAGTTCTCCTCAATCCTTCCTCCCACAGCCTGTTCCTGGAGCCCTAATCCTTAGCAGTGCAGGATCAGTCTGAAGCACTTCATGTCAGAACTGTAGTGACACAGCGACTGGCAGTGTCTAGCACAGGCAATCTGGATCCTGCCTCTTTAGTACATGGGGATACATTTTCTCATCTGCTTGAAAAAACAGCACTGATCATACTTTAAATATAGATTCAAATTAATCTGGGTAAATCATTTTTAATTCCAGGCAGAGTTTTATCATCATTTTTGCAAAAAATAGTTTGGGTTGGTTGATAGAATTTTTGCATTAAAATCCAAGCTGTTCTGAAAATCATTTCTAGAACTGGAAACACATTTTTCACATTTGGAAGTAACCACAATTATTTGTGCTGCCAAGGGCTTTGAAATATGGAAATGAGAGGTTTATTTAGTGTGTGGATCAAGCTTATAAACAGCTTAAGTCCTCATTCCTTCTAACATCTTAACAGCTGTGCAGTTTCTTACAAAATATGTTTTATCGTTTCAAGAAATGCTGTTAACCTGGCAGTATTAAAACTGAATGAGCAAGGCCTCTTGGACAAATTGAAAAACAAATGGTGGTACGACAAAGGAGAATGTGGCAGCGGGGGAGGTGACTCCAAGGTTAGCCTCAATGTCACCAAAAGCGGGTAAACAGTATGTGAAGTAATTGGTGCATCTGCTGGGGTCTTACCTGCAACAAAACAGCTTCACCAGTAGCACAGCACTGCTGGTACCTGCAGCTGAAACCGAGGTGTATGCAATTACTGTCAAAGCAAAAATATTTGCATTTGTTTCCACACCCCAAGGGGGACTCGTAAATGGTTTCTGGGGTGAGATCTATCACCAGTTTTCAGAAACATGCATCTTCTGAAATTGTGGTGAGCCTTTCCCAAGCTTGTTAAATACCTTCAGAAGCCTGCTCACCAGCTCAGACTTTTTTCCTTCAGTGACATTAGAGGAAAAGGGGAAAAAATCAGTGTGACTGTCTCTGAGAGGTAATTTAATCTGTGGTCCAGGCTCAGGGATCCATTGTTGACACAAATAATACTGGTACAAATTACAGTTTTCACAAGGATCCAAAATAGGAAGACAAATTTCACTTAAAATATCTTCATGCCAACATTTTCTGATATCTTTCCAAGAAATTGAAATCCATGGTAGTTCCCTAGGAATAATTTACCGGAACAGGAATTTTAGGTTGCATGCTAGGCTGAGGTGTTAACAGCTTCATATTCTTTCTGCATTCCCCTATCTTCCATATGGTCAGTACCAGTACTTCCTTGCATCCTCACAGGTTCTTTTGAGAAACTGCCTGGTGCTGAAAAGAAGCAAAAATGTGGAAGATGGTGAAGTGAGGGAGAACTGAGGTATAAAAAATATCCCTTATGTTCCAGGCAGCATGTAATAATATTTATTTATGTGCTTGTGTGTGAACAATATATTAGAGAATGCTGCACAGGTAGCTGTGCAGGCACAGAGCTAGTCAGATAGAGATGATTAAACTTGACTTATTTGTCATACACAGTTTAGGTAGCTTTCTTTACAGTTGCCTACATATATTTTTTTCTTACTATTTTCTCTCCTTCTTTAGTCCTCCTGCTCTTTCATGCTGTGTCCTGGCCTCAGGGACCATCCCTTGGGCTGTTCTGCACTCACCCAGAACTGGTCTCCTAATCCTCTTCACTTTGCCTTCAATCCTGCTGCTCTACCTATTTTTCCCCATACCGCTCTGCTTGCCAGCAGTCACAGTTTCAAAAATGGTCTCTATTTTCTCTTCCAAAATGTTCAGATATATTAGACCCAACAGCACTTACCTCTGCTCAAGCCTGAGCTTTTCCATTACTGGGGGAGAAGTATTTATTTATCTATTATTTTTAACATCACAGGCAGAGAATAAAATCATTAAAATACCTCCATTTTCTTAGAATATCCTTCTCATAAGCCTGCAGTGGTTGCAAAGTGAGGCAAAAGCTAGATAGCAAACTAAGTTTTAACTTACTTTCCCTAATTACCAGCCACAGGTTCTGTGAGTCATGAAGCAGAAAAAAGAGAGCAGCTCATGATAGAGGGGCACACAGGGCTTCACTAGGGAAATGTCTGGAAGTGCTAAAGGAGTAAGTTTGGTATGGTGGAAAGTGACAGAAAAAGGAGTTGGGGTGGAAAAGTAGAAAAGGAAGGTGAGGAGTGTGGTTCTTTAGAAACAGAGGATGGGTGAGTGCAGGAGGAAGGAAGGAACACATTGCCAGTGGAAGTAAACAGTAGGTGACACAGGCAGTTCAGGATACAGTAGACAATGTGCTGGGCAGGACAGTGTTAGCAAAGGATGGAGAACATGATGGAGCTCAACCCGTGGTTCTGGGGCTATACACAGCCTGCCACGAGCATTCATCTGCCCTTGGGCCTGTTTCTTGCCACAGTTTTTCCCAGGCACAGCTGAGTGGGTAGGCAGAGCCAGTGGTCTAGGGAAGCTCCAGGGCTATCGTGTGCCTACACTGCCCACGTTTGGTGGAACCAGGCACATCATGCAGGTGAGCAGGCATTCCCATGCTTCTCAAAGTCTGCATTGCAGCAGCATCTCGTCTTGGGTTATAAACTGCAGCCAGGCTGATTCCTCAAAGGGTAACTTAGCCATTTATCATCTGTAAAATTAATTTCCTTGTTCAGAAACAGTCTTGATCAATTGAAGTCAAGACCCTTTCTGCTGAATTAATGGAGCTCTAAATATTTTATTTCTTTTCTGCTAGCAAATTATCATTAGAGGAATAACCAGGATGTTGTGCATTGCTTTTGTAAACCTGATACCTACCAACAAATCCTGAACTAAGTTCTTACCTTCTTAAGAAGCTTAAGAATAGTTCTTTTCATTGTATGAATTTTAAAAGAACAAACCCTGAGCTTTTATAGCAGCTCCAGTTTAAATTTCAGGGCTTTGCGCTCTCATAAATGAGAATAAGAAACACCTCTTCTCTTGAAAGAAATACAGCACCCGAGGCTTGACTAACAACTGTGCTGTTACTATTTGAGATTCATTATCCAGAATATGAGAGTGTAGATCCACAATAACCCTTCATGATAGTACAGAAGATTACAGAAATGAGGAAACTTCCAGAGAATTTAGCTGTTCTCCAAAGGTTTGTATTGCTCTGTAAAACAAGATGTCTCCTACCTCCATTCTCTTGCTGTTAAAAGATCACCTCTAGCCTACCCATTTATTGTTCCCTTTAAGGGACAATCCTCCAAAATTCAAAAAGACAGTTCAGAAAGCTGCCCTGTGTGAACCACCTGCGGTTTAGTGATCTCATTAATTACTTCATGACTGAAGATAAAAGTGAGTTCCTCAAGTCATTGGAATATTTTTGAAAGTATTACCTCAGATCCTAACTGTATGCCATCATTTTATGTGGTGCATGGGAAGATACTGAATCACAGTTTCTGCCATTTTGATCCATTGTCTCTAAAAAGTGTGAGTGGACAGAAGCTGTGCTGATGGAGATCCTTTCCAGTGTCTGCTGGCAGCCCTCAGGAGAACATAGTGGCCCATGTTTTTTCCAGTCAGCTGATGACACTGACCTTACACTTAATGGCTCAGCTATGAGTGGGTAATTAAAATGTTCCTAAAATATACCCATGATTGCATTTTTAAAATCCTTGTCTACCAGAATTCTATATTTGTTTCAGAATCACTCAGTATTGTGGTTTAAATGTTATAATTGCTAATTTGTTGTCCTGAACACAGCTACTTCATTAATGCCATTTTAAAGCACTCTGATTTTGCTGATGTTGATGGCTCAAGAACCACCCTGAGGTTCTTAAAAAAATGGTCCTTCCAACAGCAAGTGATTGATGACAGGATAGGAGGAAATGAGTAAGAAGCCAAGAGAGGAGATAGAAGGATTGAGAATGTGATGGAAAGTTAGAAAACCAATGTCCCTGTGCCCAGGTCAGGCTGTGCCAACACTCTGAAGAACGGGGTCTCCTGTGCTGTCACACAACAGTTTTGGACTATGGCTATGTGGGAAAAATTCTTCTCCATAGATAAAGCGTAATTTTAGTTATTATTTGTCATATATTATCCTTACATGAACTTGAGGCAGTTGGATCCTGTTTATGTACAACAGAGATTCTCAGGAAAAAAACTACACTGATTTTCAAAAATTGTGCCAGTTTGCTCTAGCTGAAGATTTAGCCCAACATTAGTAATTCAGGAATCACTAAGCAATTGAACAAAACTCAGATCTATAATTTTCCACTGCCGTATTAAGTATACAATACTGAACTTAATGGGAAATTTAATTATAAATGCTGAATTTATCCCCTGTATGTGACATCACTACATTGCTCTTGTTTACATACAGCAAACCATACCAATTTTTTTTTTCTGTCCCCTTTAATACCAGTGGGACTATTCACCAACTGATTATGTAAGCAATCTAGTAACAAGTTGTAGGCTCTGAGTTTGTGACTGACACGGTCAAAGTGAGTGACTTGCCCCAGGAGCCAAGGTGATCTGGACATGCATCTCCCATAAGAGCTGTTGAAAATCTCCAACTGAAAATGAAACAAAGAAACAAACAAACAAGCAAAGCCTAAAATACCTTAAAATTCACTACACCTGCAATCACTTACTGTGATTGCAAATATGCTGTGATTCTGAAAAACATAAGTGAAACATCTTCCTTTTCTACTCTGCAGCCCCTTAGTCTGGGCTTCTTGTATTGGACTATGTGCATTTCCCATCACATTTGACTGATTTAAATCAGGACAGAAATCCTATTTTGAAGATGTAAGATTTTTCAAAATATTGTAATATATAATTTTAAGTTTATCTCAAAATGCTTCTCTCTCATCACAGCTGAGGGCAGATGTGAAGGAAATGCCACAGAGCCTTGTTAAGGCAGGCAAGAAAGAGAAGGGCAGAGTACAGGCTTTCTTGAGCTTCAGCAAGGCCTTCATTCAGAAAGTTTTCCACCAAAATTCATGGAGAGGAGAAACAAGGGCCTGGCATCAGTCACATCACTACTACATCCCAGTGTAAAATGGGAACCTTCTCTGCTGACCATTGCCATTGAGATCACTTAGAAACTAAGGATATTGGGGCAATTTAAAGTGTGAAATTGATTGGTTTTCCTGAAGGAAAACCTTCAGGAAGAAGAAGAAGAAGAAGAAGAAGAAGAAGAAGAAGAAGAAGGAGAGCTTCCTTGCAGAGACAATGCAGAAAGGATAACATTAAAGGAACTACAATTACAAAAAAGAAAAAAATCCCCTGCCTGTTTCAGGCTTTATATGCCTAAAGTCTTAGTGCTGAAAAAAAAAAAAAAGCAAAGGACATGCAGACATCTGTTTTCTAACTTGTTCCACCTTGCTGGTGGCCTTGATTGTTCATATCTATTCCTAGTTATCAGTTTAATTAGTTTAATCTGCAACAACTCCATAGGCTTCTGATTTTCCAAGTGAGAACGGTACCTGTATGCGCCCTTACCTCTGTCATAACCAGCCCTGTTACACTGATGGGATTTAGAAGCATGGGAATGTGGCTCAGTGCCAGTGCATGCCATGTTACAGATGACAGCTACTCAAATAATGTTAATTATTTTGCACTTGCACTAGAAGCCAGCAGAGGATCATGTTGACAGGCAACTTGCCAGCACCCCAAGCCCCCTTATTTCACAGCTGTGGGACTCTCATGTTCCACTGTCAACCTGCACAGCCTGCTGCCAGAAGCCTTAAGGCAAAATGTAAGTTTAAATACTGGAAAAGAGCAAAAAATGGGCATTTTGTTTCTAGAAGCAGAGTATTGCATATAAATTAAATGTGTGGGATTTGGAAAGTGGATGAAGCTTTTCCTTTGCTTAGAGTGATCACTGGAGATCTGGGAGAGTTCTGGGAAATCCTCTCACCCAACTGCAACTGTCAAAAATTTCTTCAAGGCACCAAGGCTTCCTCAGTAGTACAAGGCTTCAGCAGTACATGAAGAGACAGGCATCTCAACATCATCCTTTGTTAATATTGGTATCAAAGCCCACCATTTGGAGGTACCTACCTTTTTCCATTAACAGCAGGGAACCTGGACAGATAGACAAAGATTGGGGCATAATTTAGAAGTGAAAATATTGAGGTGAGGTGAATATCCCCACTTTAGGTACATCTAGAAAGAGTAATCAGAATGTATGAAGAGGCAGGGTCCCTAGAGATAAGAATAGCTACTAGGCTCAGAAGCTGTTACTTGTGTATTACATAGCTACATACAAACCTGCACAAATATATTAATACATAAGCATTTGGGGATTTCCAGTTAAACCAGTTATAGAGTGTAATAAGCCCCTTTTCTCTTCAAGGCAAGCTATTCTGGTAGGTTCAGTTACACTATACTAACTAATGTTTGCACTGATTACGTATTTATCATTTATTATTTATTATTTATTTATTTATTACTTATTATTTATTATTTAGCCTTGAATCCATAAGTTAATGTTTAAGTAATGCATGGATTATGTCATATTATGGGAGATAAATTTTCCCATAGGAATCTGCTGGCATACACAGGATCATGTCATTTAACATCACCAGAAGGTCATCTATCACATGCCATTTCTGTTTATCTCCCTGCTTCTCTGATATATATTTTATTCACATGCACACCTGCACATAAATAGATACCACATTAAGAACTGCACAGTGATTTGAAGTGGAAAGTACATAAGTCTGTTAATAATTTAATACATTTTTAAAACATATAGTGATAGATATGCATGAAGTGGGGCATTACCATAACACTCTGAAATCATTCAATGAGTTTAAGTAACTTCACTGTAAACCTATAGCATTTCAGGATTTTGAGGCATTGCATTAGGTTTCATTTCAATATCAAACTCTGTTACGTCACCCACAGCAAATACCACCAGTTAAAAAAAGCTATTCCAAGTTGAAATTTATCACCAGCCTGGGACCCTTGAAATACTGACATGAATAAGTGAGATTTAAAGAAAAACTTTGAATTTTAAAATAATGCTGAAGCAGGAAATGAAAATGGAAGACTCACTGTCCTTCTTAGCTGAGGATAAGGGGATCTTTGCAGGTCTCCCACCAAGTTCTTTGCATGCAGACCTCCTATTACAGGGCTGTGCTAAATGGTTATGGGCAGCACACTGCAGGAAACATCTTCTTTTCTTGCCAGGATAATTTTGAGGGCAGTAAATGAAATACCTATGGCCAAATCATATTATTAGTTTGTATTCATACAAACTAAAAATAGATTGAAAGCAAGGAACACAAATCAATGTTTCTTAAGTCACATATGCAGTTGTCTCACATATATATATGAAGGGTATGTTGTTAATATGTGTAAGCCAATAGTTTTGGGTTCACAGTAATTGCATACTATTTATTTACAAATCTTCCCCAGCAGTATGTGCCTGTTACCTAAAGCGATGGAGCAGGTCCCGGTCATATGTCTGTCTCTAAACCTGGGCCAACAGTACATGACATAGCACCCACTGTGGCCTCTGCTCTGTCACTTTGCAATGCGATTCTATGTAGTTTTACTTGAATAACATAAAATAACATATATAATGTTATTTATGTTATTTTCCACGTGAAGAACTCCTGTAAACCTTGCCGTTTTGAAACTCAGTGAGGCAGGCGTCTTAGACAAGCTGAAAAACAAATGGTGGTACGATAAAGGTGAATGTGGACCCAAGGACTCTGGAAGTAAGGTCAGTCGCTACAGTTCGGGACCTAACTATCGTGTTCACAAAGCAGTAGAGGAAGTAATGAACAAAATGACATAGAAATAAAATAAGCAGCTGTAGACACAGAATGAATCAGCTTTGGCCCATCTTGATGGGGGTCACACTTTAATTTAAGGAAGCACTATTGCATTTTAAAGTCTTCAGTGATACGAATCACCAATCACCATCCCACATATTCCGAGCATCTCTTGAAGAAACAAAACAGATTTTTGGTTTTGGAAGAGGCAAGCTGGTTTAGTTGTTTCCTTCCTGCCTGGAAGTTATGGACTTTTCCTATTGACTACCTTCTCACTTTCTTTTGGAGCTGGCCTACCTCAGCAGTTTTCTGAAAAGGAGAAATGATAGCAGGAAGAATTGCCTTTCATTGCTGGCCAGGAAGGTGGTATCTTGAAGCCTGTAGGGATGTCCCTGGCTCCTTAACTTGAGCTTTGAAGTGAAAGGCTTCAGTAATTAATAGTTTCTACAGCTTCCAGTGTTTATCCTAGTCCATACCCAAACAGTAATCCTGACAGCCCCAGAGTGCTGACAGCTCCTTCTCTTTATGGGGACAGATCCATACGCAGGTATTTTCTGATGGCTGGGAAAAAACAATCAGTGCCCACCCTGTATTTGAGGAGTCTGGCATTTCTTCACAGTACCCGACTCCATGCCAGTTTCTGCAACCACAGCTAAAAGGAAAGAATGACAGGCACTGACTGCTTGCTGCCTGCATGTCCCAAGACTTACCTTGATAAAATTAGCATGGGAAACAAGCTTTCAACGCATTTTGCTTTTTCTGGCAAGTGCTTTGAAAAAAGGAGTGAAAACCATTTAAGAGGATGATAAAGTACCTGTAAATGACATCTGAGAAAGCCTCAACCCACCACCTACATTAAGGCAGGTCTTTCTCAGTCCTGCCTCTTCATTTGCAAGTGCCATGTTAGCAATTGCCACCAGAGAAACAGTCATCTCCGAGGTACTTAGACTTCTCCCAGACACATAAAAAAGCACAGACAAAGCAGAACCCAGCTATAATCACCTCTGTACATCCATGGGAACCGTCACTATGCTAATCTACTCATTTCACAATGAATAGTGCCTCTTTAAATTAAACATTCAATTTTTTGCAGTCTTCATAAGTTAAAATTTCATAGTGATTACAATCAAAGTACTCTCCTTACTTTAGCTAAAGATTATATAGTCTGGATAAGAATAAAGCTTTAAGTATTTTAAGGCACACATGTAGCATATGAAGTCAATCCTGAGAGTTTCTTGACAGCTATGTTGAAAAAGCACATGGATTCAAGTCAAAAAAAATGTGCTTCATAACTAAGAAGTGAAGTATAGAAAAATGTAGAATAGTTATTTACTACAATACAACCAAGAAGGTGATTGTTTGTAAAATGATGTATATTTAATAATTTGCTAAAGAAAATCCTCACTTTTATCTAAAATATGAAAAATATGTTAAATTGCATAAATTGAGCTTTAGAAGTATACTGTTATTAAGCTTAGTAGTCCATGGGCATGTTCCAGAACTTTATCTATAGTAAAATAAAACCAAAATACAATAATAGGTAAGAGGCAAATATATCACAATGTGTGTGGTACTGTGTGCACTTTCAAAGGAAGTGTTTGTTCAAAGAAAGAACTTGAGCCTCGCACATTATTTTCGCCTGACATTTAAGCATCAGAAGCTCAGTCTGGATCTTTTAAATTAACAGCAATGCCTATCACAAGTTCAATTACTGTTTTTAGTAAAGATCAAGCAGAGTCTTGTCTGATATAAATGGATTTCTGGATTCCAAGGCTCCTGAAGAGCTTTACATAAAGGCAGTTTCATATCAGTGCTGAAATGTCCCCTAAAGAGAGCTAGACATGTCATTGTTTAATTCTCCATGTAATGGAAGTAATGCTTTGCAGTAAGCAAGCAATGACATCCTGATTTGTTGGCAGTATACTTAAAACACTTTTTTATGCCAACCAGGAAAACTAGTTGCTTAAAATATATTTTATAGATCCAGATAGGTCAAATTTTGCAAAAGTATGTAAACAGATGTCATTAAATTTCAGCTAAACGTTATTTGTCTATTTCTAATGTTTTAATGTGTGGTTTGTGCTTCTCGGGATCCATTTTCCAGGGTTAACTGTGTCACTTCTGTTTTCCCAGGACAAGACGAGTGCCTTGAGTCTCAGCAACGTTGCTGGAGTCTTCTACATTCTGGTTGGAGGCTTGGGCTTGGCAATGCTGGTGGCTTTGATAGAGTTCTGTTACAAGTCCAGGGCAGAGGCGAAACGAATGAAGGTGGCAAAGAGTGCACAGACTTTTAACCCAACTTCCTCGCAGAATACCCAGAATTTAGCAACTTATAGAGAAGGTTACAACGTATATGGAACCGAAAGTATTAAAATTTAGGGGTAGGACTTAGGGCCTACTACAGCGAGTGGGTGATGCATCTTGTAACGCAGTGTTGTGACATGTCTGTCTAGTGGTGCTTGCTTCTGAACAGAGCTTTATATTTTGGAAAACTTCAGTGCAAAGTGGTTCAGTTCTTTTGGCTGCAGATGTACAGCATATTATTCTATGTTGCTAATAGACATCTGCATTGCAAGGAATTTTTAACATGAAAAATACATTTTGAACAACTCAAAGTTGTCAAATCAAGTTGAGAGATGACAACTATTTTAAGTAAGAAAGTATATATCCAGAAGGCCAGTTCCAATCAAGTACTTGATTGGAAAGTCTGTTTTCTGAAAGGTTTGCACTCTACTAGTGACAAATTGCTGCAAGCCTGTATTATTCGATGTTGGCCTTATCGGTAACCAAGATGTAGGATAGGCAACATCACTGAACCATAATTAACCTAATGGAAGAAAAGGCACTGTTACCAGAAGTCTAAATGTTGTTTTAACTTCACTCCGTCCTCCCCTCCCTGTTCCTTCACCCTCCCTTTGATACATGTTTTATGCTAATTGTGTGGCTTTTTTATTTATTTTTTTTTTCTTTACTCCACACATTATCCTGCTTCAGGTCAACTTTTGCCCACTATAATAGTCACAAAGAGTCACTAAACAGTGACTAGACCTGATATCGCCCTCAGCTTTCGGTAACAAACACCCTTACCTAGGTCAAGACTAGTGTATTTTAAACATTCATGCAGTGATTTTGGAAGCTGAAGCACTGATGCTGCTGAGCGGCATCCTGCATAGCTCCCCTGAGTAGGTGTACAGGGATGGTTTACTAATGTACTTGCTCTCATCCATACAGTGAATATCTTGCCAACTAATCATTAGATAAATCAACTCTATGACCTTTGGAAATGGCACGCAGCAGCAAATTGAGCTTCTAAATATAACTTTTATGTAGCTCCCAAGCTATGCTGCCTGCTTTATAAGTGAATGTGCAGCTAGCACCCTACCCTGTCATGCTAGAGCTCCCTTGCCCTTGCAAACAGCAAGCGAGCCACATGTCTCTTCTGTTAACAACTATCTTCAGCAACATTTTCCTGAGCCATCCCTATAGTGGAAGTAGAAAACACAAATTTAGGGAAATGAGATGAATAATGTAATACTTATGTTGCCACCTAGGGAAAAAAAAAAAAGAGAACAAAAACTTATAGGGGAACAACTGGAGATACACTTATTATTTTTTATTTATTATTTGTATAGCGCTGGAGTAGACGGCGCTGCACAGTAGGTGAAGTGTGCCAGACACATAACAGGTCCCTGTCCCGAGGAGCTTACAGCCTAAAGGCACAGCCCGTACAATACCGAACCATACAGTACAGAGCAAACACAGAGTGAGCAGAGAATGGTGTTTGAGCATGATAGCTGGAGCGCTGCGAGGAATAGGTGGGTTCTCGGGGCGCGAGGGAAGGGGCTGGCTGGGAAACTCTCCCCTACATCCTGTTCTCTGGGGTTTTCTTTTCTTCCCTGTTCTAGAAGGAGTCACGACCCTGGGTATATTCTAATTGTAACAGAGCTGCCCATTTCCCCATAGAAAAAAAAAAGTGTTAGCTGTGCACTTTGTTCACTAGTGAAAATGTGAAGCACAGTATGTGTCAAGATTCATTACTATGCACTGGGACACAGGACTTCCAGATGCTAATGTTAATCTCCCAAGTCCACTCTCTACTGTCAGTAATAAGGGTCTTAAAAAAAAAGTAATCCTGTGCAAGTCATTGTGCAAAATGCAAGTGAAGGGTTCTTTTATCCTTTAAATTCTTTAGTGAAGTGCTCACAACTGACAGTGTCCCCAGGCTGGTATAAAAGTAAGAATCCTAGAAAACATATTCCTTATCAAGTTTACAGAGTGCAGTGCATTCAAAATGCAGTCTTAAAAAAAGCAAACAAAAGTATTAAGCTATTATTCAAATACTGACCTGACCCAAATTGGCTGAGCATCCTAAACATGGCATGACTCCGCAATCCCCCCAGTTGCCACCCAGCTCTGTTATTCCAGTGCAACAGACACTGATTATACATTAAGAATTTTTTTTTTAGTCTTAGTGTTTTCTTATAATAAAAAAATAGATCTGAGTTTTGGATTTAAAAGAGAGATCATAAGTATCTTACTCTAAAGTTTGGATTTCTGTGGCACTGGTTGTAACACAGAGGTGAATTCCTATTGGAAAAATATACTTTAAAAATACAAAAATCTTGCATTTTATTTTTCATTTTTGAAAATTATTTTTTGGGTCATTCAAAACTTCTGATAATTAACTTAATTAAATAACTTCTGGTAATTTGAGGGTGCAGACTTTTAGAATTCACAAAAAAAACACTAGGATTTTGAACAAATCTTTACGAACTTCTGAAATCCTTCTTTCTGCTTATTTGGCATAATATTTACATGAAATTGAGAAATATCAAGTGAAATTCTTATAAAAATGCTTATGCTCATGTGTAGAAGACTGCCAAGGCCCAGTCATCCTCTCCTGGCCGCACTGGCAGCAAGAGGTGCCTGTGTGCCATGCAGCACAGGGGGACTATGCCATCTCTTCATACACGTGCTAGTCATAAACCCCTGTTTAGCTGGCAGCATTACAGAGCCCACAATGATGGCTGTACATATTTATGTAGAAATATGTCTTACACATTTTCAAACCTTTGATATGTTTTTTTGGTTGGGTGCTTTTTTGTTTGGTTTTGGTTTTTTATCCAAGGAGTAAAAAGATTGTATTGGAACTAAAACTTGCTAATATGGAAAGATGCTTGGAGGTTCTAACCCGCATGAGTAACCAACACATCTGACTTTTTAAGCTAACATCAAATAGTTTTAATGGTGTATGTTTTAAACTAATATAAAATAGCTTAAATAACCCTCTTGACAACCAATATTCATTACCATGATTTTTATTTTAGTTTCATACAGTCAAACATAAGTTTGAAATTAGTTTGGGAAATTCGCCTTGCCAGCAAGGCAGCTGAAAATGAAAATGAAGGACTAGTCTGTATGTGTAGGTCTATATAGATATTATATATCTATTATATTATATATCTATCATATTATCATATGATAATGGACAAGTCTATATGTGAGGGACAAAGACATTCAGAAGATCTGGCAGGCAGTTGCATCTGCTGAAGGCAGGGAAGAAATTTTGCTTTAAGGAGAACAATCCTTTCCCCTTTCTCTGGGCAGCAGTTTTTCCATTAGTATTAAGCCCTTAGTGTACAAGCAGAGCTGATGCCGAGAGCAGTGAGGAGCTTAACATCCTTCTGCCCAGCTGCTCTAAGGCAAAGAACTGTTGAATTCCTCACCCCAAACCCACAGGCTTTTGAAGGGGTTGTCTCAGTATCCAGCCAGCCTCCACCACCACCTCTCCATGGCCTTCTCAGTGGGCCATGAAGTTCAAGAGCCAGCTTCCAGCTCAGCTGCCTTCTCTTGCTCTCCCATGCTATGCTGTTGTTTATAACTAGTGAATGAAATCAATTACGAACCACAAAAAGCAATGAAAAATATCATTATTACAGTTAACTACACAAAAAGGTGAAGTGCTACAGGATGGCTCAGTAAGTGTGTAGTGTACTTATTTTGACTTGTATACTTCCAATGTCACTGTCAAGAGAGAAAAATACATTGAAAGTTCATCTTAGACATTTGTCCCAAAGCCACCTCCATGTGACCCAAGTACTAGAGGAGCCTGAACACCAAAAGAACCCGCAGAGGCTAGGATATTTGTATAATACAGACTGAGGATATCAGTTTCTGAAATTCCATTTCTCATTAGGAACAGGGCAGTCAGTGTTTTCACAAGATTAATTTCACAACTAATCTAATCAAAACTAATGACAAATTTGAAAATACATTATCACTGTTAACTGTATACACTTACTGAAAGGTGGCTTCCACAGTATGGGTAATATTCACAGTAAATAACGAGACTTTTCCCTCTTATCCCAGCCACTCCTCAAACTGTTTCTGTGTCCAGGCCATAAATCTGAAGCTGTAGCAGCACAGTTAAGCAAGAGTATTAGCCTGGCTTGTTACCTATAGCATAGTTTAAAATACAGAGTACATGCCTACCTGGTTACTTGGCTTTATGGCACTGTCCCAAGTACAAGTTTGACCTGCTCCTCCTGGCTTTGTAAGTGTCTGAGCTGTCCTGTGGTGTGTTGCTGAACTGTTGTTAGTCTTGCACTGAGGACAAGAGTTATTTCCATGCAGCTTTTCTGTTCTTCTGTGGAAGGCTGATGAGAAGGCGTTATTCTTTTTTTTTTTCTTTTTTTTTTTTTAAATCCTGGATCTCTTTTATTGTCTTTCTGTCCTGAGTGTGTTGTCAATGGCCAGAAAGTTATTTAGACTGAGCTAGACTGAGCTACTAAAGCACAATTACATACAACTTGTATATCCCATACAAATCTGAATGCTCTCACTCAGGTATCTGGGTGGGAAACTCTGAGTGGCCATGAGCAGGTAGCTGATCAGTGTGCTGGAGAGTCTCTGGTACACAGTGATGACTTTCTGGGATATTTAACACATCTGGAGCAAGCTGTCCCAAGTTTGCTTTCTAATCTGCTTTGGACTCTCATCCCTCTCCCACACTAAAGTACCTTTAGTTTTTTCTTGCCATTGACTAGGACATGTTCTCTGCACTTCTGCAGTTACCAGCATCCATTTGCAGTGGAACTCAGGACATGCACCATGTGGATCTATACCACATTGCATTGTGTCTGTGCTTTGCAAATGCAGAGAGTTTTATTTGCTGCTGGGAAGTAGTTGAAGTTTTTGGTAATGTATAGTCCCAGGTCCCCACTTCCTCATCACCTACACATCTTGTGTCTGGGTATGTTTGGTACCAGTCAAGATATGTTTGGTAACAGTCCCTGTCACAAAGTACTGTGGCAGCAGGGAAAGTTTTCAAAGGATGTCTTTCACCAAAGCCAGGGCTTTTCAGTGTAAGGGGAATGCCGTAATGCCCTCCGTAAGCTAAGGCCTTTTCCTGAATTTGGGTGCTTTTGAGGGTTGGGGTTTTTGGGATAATTGATTTGGAAAGCTGCTTTTAAATCCTAGCTCTGACTGTGCCACAAACAGCTGCTGTATTTTTGATGACTTTTTGAAAGACCTACTGATAACAATATAATATTAGACTGGTGCATTTCCACAGAAGTGCACCAGAAGCAGTGGAAATGTTTGGGAGTTTTAAGGACTCTTCCTCATCCCTATATGCTGATATATAAAATTAACTCCACATATCAAACACCAGCTCAGGATTTCACTGCTACCTCAGAAGGAGAAACTGGGCTCAGAGGGATAAAGTTCAAAGTGTAGAGATTAGTAATAAAGCAAACAAAATTACATTATGATGTTTGTCATCCTTTTGCTCCTCTGTGAATGCACCCTCCTAGCTCCCTTTTTTCCCAATTGGTATTTCAGACTGCATCCCTGCATACCATTCACATAGCTTCTCCTGGCTAGAGGTCAGACTTCCCCACTAATTAATATCTTAACATGGTTATTGCTGAAATCTCTTTTAATGTAGTATAGTTTGGGTGCCTTGCTGCATTGACCTTAGACACTTACCCTAATTTTAGTCATCTGGAAATCATTTACTTAAACCAGTCATCTTGGCTTTTTTATAATCACATGAGAGATCCCTATTAGATTTGGCTACTGATTTTTGGATGACTAAAGTTAGATGGCATAACTATAAACCCTCTAACAAATCCCAATTTTTTTGCTTGGGTAATTTAGTCCCTAAACAAGATATTTTGTTCTGATTTATTTGAAACCAAAGATTTTCAAGTAACAAAAATTTAAACCTTCTTATGGAAAATTTTGACATAATGTAGAAAATTATATAAAAGTGTATTTTCTCTCAATAAATTTCATTTTCTTTGAAAGTTATCACCTTCTCTAATTGTAGGAAAAAATAATATATATCTATGAAAGAGATTTGAGGACAGTTCTCAGATTTCCTGATCTGAGATCCGATAAATATTTGCATTGTGAAAATAAGTAATAATTTCTTTAGATTTGAGTGATGGAATTGCCAGAGAGATGGCTGCTACAGTTATTGCAATTTATAAACAATTTTCAGTAGTTATATTTAATCTTGTCATTCCTAGTTGAAGGTCAAAGCCTATAAACACCTGTGCGTGACTTTATTCACAGATGCTAATGCTTTCAGGTTCCAAAAGGTCTTCTCACTGTATATAAATTTACTTTGAAGCACTTTAGATGACAGTATTACCTCTTCAGTTAATTTCATTATCAAATTCAGATTTTATATTTAAATCAGTAGCGATTTATTTTAATGAAATTTACCCACAGAATTGCTAGTCTTTTTTTTTCCCAGGAGACTTAAGTGCTATGTATTATATTTATGATGATAACTATTTTTATATTTAACGTTAACATGAAAAAAAATGCAGATGTCTAAAATTTAATATTTTGGTGTTTGCTGTGTCCTGGCTGATTGAAGAACAGAAACATTATAACACTTTCCTCTCCTCTGCTTTTTCTTCAAACCTAGCTTACCTTTTCTGAAGCCATAAGAAACAAAGCCAGATTATCCATCACAGGGAGTGTGGGAGAAAACGGACGCGTGTTGACTCCTGACTGCCCGAAGGCCGTGCACACTGGAACTGCAATTAGACAAAGTTCAGGATTGGCTGTAATTGCATCGGACCTACCATAAAAACCAAAAAAATAATTGAGTGCCTTAATCAAACTGTGTTGGTGACTGATGGGAAAGCAGCACAGACTGTAACGACATGGGAGTGTCATTGATGAACTAATAATTTGGCTGAGAAAGGGAAGTACGTCCGAATGCGCCAGACATCATCAGCAACAGTGTGTGCATGAGCTCAGCTCGGAAACCCAAACTCAGATTTTATATCAGGAAAATTCATAATTTAGTTTTGATGGGGGGAGGGGGCTGGGACGGGTGTATTAACAGCAACAAATTTCACTTGAGTGGACTTAAAACTAATAAGACTTGCCAATTTAGCGCATTAAACTGTGAAGAACATGCTCAGAAAGGACACCATTTTGGTCTTTGTCTTGACAGAGAGAGAAAAATAGCTATAGAAGTCAATGAACATGCTAACCTGTGTCTCCAGAACATCAATATATACAATGGAAGAATACTCAGCTGTTCAGCTGTAGAAATGAATCACTAAACTGTGATAAAAAAATAATAAATATGTAAATCCTGTGAAAAAAAATAAAGAAATTATTTACATTTTCTTTGGAAAAAGAGGAATATTGAAACATGCTTGCTTTTTAACTGATGTAAATTCAGTAGAGGACAACACAATTCTTTTTTCTAACCATCTTAGGGAAAAATCATTGCAATAATTGATATAAAATGCCATCACTGTAATAAAATTCAGAGAATTTTTTTTTTATAAAAGTTGTTGGTCATCCTCTTGTTTGCTGTTACCTTCATTCTGTTTCATCATTCCGTGTTCCACAGATTTGCATCTGTCTAATACAGGAAACAAAATGATAAAATGTTTAGAGTACTTCATCAGTCTGCAGTGTAGAATCAAAAGAGACTACGGGTCACTCATGTTACAGATATTATTTATAATCTTGTTCTGTGTAAGAAACTGTGGTTTTTGTACCCACCAAAAAGAATAAAACAACAATTGTTCTTATAATATTGACAGAGCTCGAGTTGTTTTCTGCTCATTAGGGATGCCACCTGGAAAACAGAAAAGGGCTGTTAATTTCTTACAACAGGATTCAGAATCTTGTCAGAGTCAGTCTGAGTCCCTGCACATTTCTGAAGTGCTCTTAAGTCCATAGGGAGAGGGACTCTAAGCAGCTAAAGAACTGTCATGGTTATTCATTAGTTACTTTAGTACTAGTCACTAAAACCCTTCTGAAGTGCTAGGGAACCATTTAGTTGTAGTGTTTGACATCTGGGTAGGTCAAAGGACGAGATGTCAGGGGGAAAGGAAGTACAAATGACAGTCCTTGAGACTCATGTGAGAGATGATAGATGCAGCCTGCTTGGTATCCAGGACCAGATTTTTCATCCCCCAGCCTATCCATGGCATGCTTGGGAAAGACTAGTAGCCACCATTTGAATAAAAGCCAAATGTGAACAGGAGCAGGCACGTCTGTAGGTGCAAAGCTGCAGCAAGTCTGTTCTGTGACAGTCATTCTCCTTGGCCTCACAAGACCTGGCAGTGGTGTCCAAGTCCGGAGTATTGCCAGCAGTGTAACAGCCACATGCCAGAGCCCAGACTGCAAGAGAATTCAGGCTGGTGGGTTTCCCTAGCCCACGAGGGGCCATGTTCCAATGGCTTACATTTCTCCTGGTGCTTCTCTCAGACCCCAGGGCTCTCATGCAGAGGAGAGGGGACCCCAGGAGAAGCCCAACGCTACCCAGCAAGGACCAAGCCCTACTGCCAAAAACAGCAGCCAGACACTGCTGAGCGGATGCTCCTGTCTGGCACAGACAGCTGCAGAGTTGCAAAGCAGGTGTTAGTTTCAGTCCAGATAGCAACATAAATACGACTTGCCTCAAATAGTCTATAGAGACCCTCTATAGCTTATTGGGGAGAAATAAAGAATGAGAGTGAATGCAGGCCTTAAAGTAGGCCTTAAAATATCAGACAGCTGAACCAAAGCAGGAAGATCCTAAATCCTTCCACTAACCTTAATATAGGCTGACAGACACCAGTTCTTACACAGAGCTCGACACTGCGGGCAAACATGAAAATGAGGTAATGATTACCCTTCAGGCATAACTACAACGTCTGCAGGGTCTTAGAGAAAAACACAGATAACACTACAGTGAATCACTGTGACTAAACTTACTTTGCATCCATGTTTTACTGGCATGTTTAGCACATTCATGAGTTACTGTGAATTGTTCTGTGGTTTTTTTGGCTAAGTTAGGTGAGTTGTCTGGGTTTTCTCCTTTTTGAGTAAACCTGGAAGCTCCCTTCTTTTTACAGCTAAATTCAAAAAATAGCTTCTGGATGGTTCTGAGCTTGTCTTTTTTTTTAAAGAAAAAAAGTGTTTGCCTCCAATTTTCGCAAAGTAACATATTAGAGGCTGAACAGATTGAGAGATTGAGCATGAAGAATGCTGTCTATTTTGGTTTACTGTGTCTGTCTGTTTTTCCAGGAGCTTGTCTTCATTCTTTCCTTGTCCAAGACTGTGAGCAGTATCAGGACTGTCTTGGTTTATTTACTGTCTTCCAGTCTTACTCCTCTTATACACTCCCCTCCCAGTCTCTTTAACATATTGTATGTGTTTTTCAGTTTCAGTAAACAGCTGAAACTGCTGTTAGGAATGGAGCTTAATTGTTAATTCTCTAAGGCAGGTTTCACTTGGCAATGAGGCACCTGAGTCCTTTGAGAAGTCCAGTGTCAGTAACCATGCACCAAGGAGGATTCAGAGTGTTGAGCAGCATGAACAGTGCATCCACTGAGCTGCATGGCCGTGGAGTGGCGTGACCCACTGAGGCCATGTGGGCAATCAGAACATCCTCCTACCATTTCCAAGCCTTGTAGTTGCCAAGGGAATGCTTTACTGAAAGAAAACTTGGTCAGTTGAGGTAAAGAGGATAGTCCCACTTTGCTGATGCCTGTCATAAGCAGATAAAATATTTGAAGAAAAAAAAATTCCAGATAAGGAAAAGATTACAGCAGGAAGAGTGGCACTACAGTTCAGGTCGTTGGGAAAGCAATCTCAGGATATTGGTCTGCTGTCTCCACAGTAACTTACTCTTTTGTCTTACTCCGTGAGAGTAGCTGTTGCATGACTGCTGTGACCATAGACAGCAGCCCTAAGTTGAAGGACTTGGGTGTGCTGGTGGGTGAGAGGCTGGACATGAGCTGTCAGTGTGCACTCACAGCCCAGAAAGCCAAAGGTGGGCAGTGTGGATGGGCTGCATCCAGTTGGGCAGCAGGGCCAGGGAGGGGATTCTGCCCCTCTGCTCTGCTCTGCTGAGACCCCACCTGCAGAGCTGCATCCAGCCCTGGGGTACCAGAGGAAAGATGTGGACCTGCTAGAGTTGAGTCCAGAGGAGAGCCTCTAAGGGTATCACAGGTCTGGAATACCTCTCCTGTGAAGAGAGGCTGAGACAGTTGGAGTTCAATCAAGAAAAGAAGGGATCCCTGTGCATATGTCTCAGATGGCCTAAGGCATCTCAAATAGTACCTGTGGGAGAGTAAATGAATTGTCTCTCCCAGTCTCTTCAGATGAGTTCCTTTTCAAGCCTCCATTGACTAAATTTCCATGGAGTATGATAAGACTTCAGACCTAAAATTTTCCTATAGATTTCTAATTTAGCTGTCATAAAGATGAACTGAATTATATCAGCATTCTAAAATAATTTCAGTTTCAATGTAATCAAGAGTAATTATTAACATTAACACTCACAATAATATTAGACTCATCTGCAAAATAAGTTTCCTGAGCTAGTGTGAATCATAATGTAGCACCAGCCTGCTTTGACATTCACTGTTATATTAGTAGCGTTTTGTCCTACACATTAAACCCTCCCACACTGGTTGTGTATTCTATTAAACACCTATTAAATTTAAAGTCAGTACAGACTTGTTGGGTTGTCTGAGAACCTCACACACAGAATTAGTTTTATGCAACCACTTGTTATTGCTGAATTTCACCTTGGATTATTCTGGGAACTGAATGTACATGTTCTGAATTGAATTTGCCTCGGTGCAATTGAGAACAGAGCCTGGGGAAAGGAGTATAGCTTTATACAACTGGTTGTGATCATTGCATGTAAAGGAGGTAAAGGAGGACAGTGGCACCTGTTCACCTCTGTTGCGTAATAATTCTGTAATAGCTTCAGCTCTGATAGGATGTCAGAATGAATAACAAATATTCTTTAATATTCAAAGTGTAAGTATACTTTCATTCATTAGTAGAAAATTACAGCAGAAGGGGCCTCCTAAAGCTCTCAACCTGCAAGAATTTACCTACCACACTAATGCTGAAAACAAGAAAAGAAAGGCAGCCTGCAAGGAGCTGCAGAGATTTGTTGCAGACATGGATTAATTAACACTGCTACCACAAAATGCGTAATTGGTATGCAACAGCAAGTTTAGCTTCAGCTAAAATGTCTAAGGGTAAGAAGTCACCAGCGGAATTATAAATAGAAATTTAGAGCCACTTCCTTTTCTAAGTGAGAGGAGTGCCAAAGATTCCAAATAACTTATTGATTTCATAACAGTTGCATTAAATGTAAGGTCAGGCAAGCTGAAACTAGTAAATAAGAAACATGAAATAATTTAGACTGGAAGGGATTTCTGGATGTCAGCTCCTTCAAACTTCCATTTAAAGTAGATTCAGCTTTGAACTTAGATCCAATTTCAAAGCTTAAGAGTTTTCTCAGTGTTATTCTACCATAATTTTAGCATCTTCGGTGTTGAAAATGCATAACAACTCTGGGCAACCTCTTCAAAAGTTTTGACCACCCTCAATATTTTCCTAAGGGCAAAATTTTCTTAATTTCTTTGTTGTTATTCTGCATTGACAGTAGATTCAAAAGCAGCAACACATATCCCAAGCTGCTTACCTAAATGAAGATGTCCACTATCCTTTGTGTTGCTGAGTTCAGAATCTGGAGGAGTGTGCCCTGCTGTCAGTCTTTCCTTATGGTTAAAGCAAGGATTCACACCCCTAGCTTACCAATCCATCATCTTCCATAGCACCAAATACTAAAAGTTCCAAAGGCCACATCCTGATTGCCTTTTTAGATTGCTGTATCTCTAAGAGGTTCAAAGACCTTCAACAAGGCTAAACTGTTGAAGTGGACTTTCAAGTGCTTCAAGGTAAGTTAAAAATTTGCTAAGTCCTGGAAAAACAAATATATTACTTTTCAAGTTTTTGTGTATTTTAGATGTTCCTGTAAGGATTCCAGTGCTAAGGCCCTGATTCTACCTAGCCTTTTGCCTGATACTAATTGTTCAAATCTGTGCATAATGGTGCAAAAATGTAACCACCAGTGTGGACACAAAGATCTGATCTGGTGAGACTTTTAAATGTATTTTTGTGTAACTGTGTAGAAAGTATGGAGAATTTGGAAGTCACAGGACTGCAGCATTTTAAATCTGGTAATTCTATTAAAAGAGTCTTTCTACACACTACAGTAGTCATGACGTCCATAAATACATAAGAGAGGTGGTGTCTTCCCTGCTTCCCTTTTATATTCCAGTGACCTGCAATACTGTCAATTGCTGGAAGTTCCCTGATATTTCTAAAACAACTTTAAGAAAAGAAAAGTCTTTTTGGTTAAAGGACAGAATCAATATTCTACAAAAAACTTCATCTGTTAAAAGCTCCATCACAAAGATTAAGAAATATCTGCTGGAAAGCCTATAGAAAAGGCAATGGCATTCTGAGAACATCTGATATTCGGGGTGACACTCACTGACTTTAAACATCTCCAATTTAACTATCTAGAAACTTGTAGGATGCAGTATAAATAACTGGTTTTAGACAACTGTTTGTGAGTGGGATAGTTATGCCCTAACAATCTTTTCTGAATTTTGTTGGTGAAGACAACCAAGAATGACTCATTCAATAATTGACATTTACGTTACAGTAATGTCTCTTGGGCAGATGTCTCCTCCTCATGGTGACCCAGCCAGCACACTGGGACATGGAGTGAGTCTGGCATGTTTGCAGCATCAGTGAGACAAGCTCTGATCAGTGTCAGTGACACAGGGATGCAAGGATGGAGTTTCTGCCATCGTTTCCAAGCTGAATGCTTATTACCTTCAGCTACACAGTACCTGATGCCCAGAGGTTGCTTGCTAACCACTCTGTGTGTAAACACACAACTCTGAACTCCCTGCTGCTCTCACAGCTGCTATTGAGATATCACCAGCCCCTAGCAATGACTGCTTTCCCCCAGCTCCAAAAGATTATGTTGCTTGGTACTCATTGTGTTCAAATTGCCATTTAATTAATATAAGACACTGGTAAGCTGGTGGGAACCCTGGTTACAGCAGCAGTGGGAAAATCTGAATTCTCAAAGGAGAGGTGAGAGGAGCTGGGGGGATAATTCCCTAGGGGTAAGTGTATCTTCAGCAAACCTCAGGCATGACATTCTGGATCGAGAGGGCTGAAGGCAGGTCAGTGCAGCCTGAGACCCTCTGGAGGTACATGGGTACTCTCTCTGTGCATATCACTAGGTATATTTTCATTACAGTTGGAGCTTGAGCCTGTATTTCCTACAGCTCAAGTGAGCTAACTATTAGTGATATAGAAATTTCCATTTTCATGTTACTCTATAAATGCTTATTTCTTCACACCAAGTAGAATGTCTACAGAAGAAATCCAAGTCAGGGGCAGACTGGCTTTCACCCTCACCACAGGAACTATTCCATAAATCAGATCTAGGATGATAACAATTAAATTGAAAATACATGAAAAGAACATAATTCATATAAAGGCTAGATGTAAGACTTCTTTTCTTCATTTTACACTAATTTTATCAAAAAGCAGAAAAAATGAAGTTGCTGTATGAAACACTGAATTGCATCATTCCCAAGGAAAATGTAAAGAGGTGCTTCCTTTTAAAACAATCAATTATCACTCTGAATAATGTTGGGCAGAAATTCCTGCTCTTTCCCCAGAGACATTTCTGAGTATGAGGAGGAGCCCTGAGGAAGGAGGCTGTCAAACAGGTTGAGTTTCACTGATAACCATGTCAGGTTCAGTTAGGTTTGATACTTTCCAAGTGTGTGATCATTTGCTGAAGGCTTTGAAGGGGCAAGTGTGATGCAATTGAGTCTGAAATTCCTGCAGAGTTCCTGAACAGAAGGGGAGGTTTCATTTTAAGCATGCAGGCACAACTTCTAACCTGTCTCCTCTTTCTCCCCATCAAACAGAATCTGTTTCAGGAGAGAGAGTGCATTTGAGATCACTGCTTTCAGACAGGTTCCTCAGTGCTTGGAAGGCAGGAAGGTGATGTGGAAATGCTGCTGCATCCTTTTCCTCCCATTTTATTTAGTCATGGAGTCATGCAAAGCCTGAGAGAAGGCTGTAAGATAGCGAAGCCATTAGCAAGCACAACTGATAGGATTTGGTCCATCGTGCTGATATACTTTCCATACATTCAGACCTGTCCACCTGATTATCACATCCTCTGCTAGGAACTGAAAACCAGGAATCACTGTGACATGAAATTAACCTAGGAAAAAAGAACTGACAAGCATGAACCCATTCCTCCTACTTTGGGCAAATTCTGTAGGATGTTCAATCATAGGAGCCCTGACCCAGAAAGGAAATTGGCTGATGCTTTCACTCAGCATTGTTGCAACCATGCTGTTTTCTGAAGGCCAGTGAAGCTCTTTGGGACTGTGTGTGGTCCCGAGCACTAGCAATTTGTGGTCAACCTGAAAAAGTCTCTCTGGAGATTTTATTCCCACAAGGCAACACAGGCTTTTGGCTTTCCATCATCATAAAGTTCACCCAAACCAGTCATACTGTCTTATCTTGTTATGAGTCTCAGTAATAGTCACAATCCACAGTTCATGGACATGTCACTTTGTGGGATGCTCATCTGGCCACTTGTGGATCACCTAACATGAGGAGCAGAAAGACTTTCTTCTGAGGTGCTTTATCTCAGGTCCCATCCCTTCTTCTCTTCCCTCCCTGCTGGGCCACTTTGGCCTTTTTCTCTGTGAGATTCTAGGCTAGAATTCTGCCCTGTCAGGCTTCAGTGGGCTGTAGCTGGTGAGGAGGAAAGGGATTGATGGAAATTTGAGTGAGTGAGTGAGTGAGTGAGTGAGTGAGTGAGTGAGTGAGTGAGTGAGTGAGTGAGTGAGTTGTGAAACTGCTTTACTGGTTGCTGTTTGGCTGCCTTTCCTCTTTACAGCTCCCTTGCTCTCCCCCACACTCTCTTAGATCTCTTTCCTTATTTCAAGCCCCAATACAGCTCCAATCTCCAACAAGTTCCTGTCAGAGCTCCTTCTGCCAAAGCCAGGCTCACCACTTGGTCATGAATTTCTTTCACTGCCCTGAGTTCTTCCACTTTTGCTCACCTACATCAAGCCCCAAGGCTTTCTCCCATCCACTGGAGTTTCTTCCCGCAGCTATTCTTTATGCCAGGATGAAAAAGATTGTGATCTTGTCACCACACAGGCCCCCCTTGCAAGGCAATATCATACCTACAGTTCTGCATGATCCTAGACTAATTTCTAAATCTCAAACTAATTTCTAAACCTCAGACTGGTTACACTGGTGTCCCTGGGATTCTTCCCAACTGAACCACATCAATTGTGAAGTCCCATATCAAAAGCTTCCTCCAATTCCAGTCTGATGAATGGTCACAATAAAAGCACAAAGATTCCTTTCCATGTTCATTGCAGATGGAATTCCTAATTTTTTTTATTTTTTTTTTAATCTGCAGGAGTAGGAGGACATTGGTGCATTTTCTTCCTGACTTTTTTGCAGTAAAGCTACAGTCACTCAGTCCTCATTCTGCATTTCTGACATGGATTACTCCTACTTAAGTATACAGTTTTACATTTGCTCATCTTAAATTGCATTCAGTTTTTCTAAACTATTTATCCAAAGTCTTAGTTTCACATAAAACTTTTCAACATTCCATATGAAAAAGAAAATAACAAGGGAGAACAAAATGGAGAATATTTTTATAGTGAGAAACATGATTTAATTATCACAAATTACCAGTGCTATTAATATTAAATAAAATAATCATTCCGTATTTTTCTTTTTAAAACAGTGATTTTCTGCAAAACATTGCAGAAAGACTGCATTTAAAGTCATCACTTCAGAGTTATTTTCAAAATGATGGTCATGAAATGTTTTTGAGGCATCAGCAACAAATGATGTGATGTGGTGACTTTGTGGAACTGAATGGCATTATGGTGACAGTTTGGGAGCAGTTCCTTTGTTTATGAGCTTGGCTTTGAAGAAAAGAGAGGGGTGAAGCTTTGCAAATCTAAAGCTTCTCTGTGTATAAAATGCCAAATATCCTAACCTCTCTGACCAAATTTACAGCTGAAAGAAGATAAATATTTCAAAAGTACTTCATCAGGCCCGTTTTATTTAATATCTCTTAGGAAAAAAAGATTTATACCTTTACAGTAAGCTTACACAAAGGAATAAACACCACATTTTAGTAAATTTGATATATCTGAAGGGTTTCCCAGCAGTTAGAAAACAGATGTAATTTCTAGGCAGAATAATATTATTTTCTTTCCTGGTATGTAGTCATCAATAAGAAAACTTTATCTTCTGTTTTTTAATTAGCTCTCTTGAATAAATGCCAAAAAAAACATTTATTCAGTAAAATGATGCTAAGAAAAAAATGTTCCTTTCTAGAACATCCTTTCTTATGTTCTTTGTCAGAAGAAAGAACAGGAAAGAAAAAGATTTGTACATTTTCTGACTGCGGTATTGAATTTTTTATAGAGAATCAGCACATGCCACTGAGCAGCACTTCAGTCAATGGGAAGACTGTTGTCAGTCCACAAAAAAAGAAAAGGAAAAAATGCCAAACTCCACAGCTACCATTAATGTCAAACAGAAAATGTGCAATTGAAACAAAAACAGGAAAGAATTCTACCACTATTCTCAAAAGTGGGAAGTACTTGGAGAAAATGCTTGGAATGAGTCATAGAATGTTTAAATCTTTTGTACTGAGCTGGTCCAAATGGTCAAGCAGAAATCCAAACTTCTTGTTAAAACAAATCCAATGGGAGATTGTTCCAAGGAAAGAGGAGCATCTCTGGAAACGCCAAGTCAAGAGCTGTGTACAAAAGCAGCAAAAGGACATGACACAGTGGAGAGAGCTAGCAACTGCAGAAATCCAAGTTAGACAACTGTAAACAAAATTTTTACAGAAAGGTCAGGCAAACATGGAAACAGGCTGCTCAGAGGGACTGTGGAAATTCCATTCTCATGGGTAATTAAAGTTGCTAGATGTGATTCTGAGCAACCTGATCTAACAGCGAGATGAGATGTCCTAGCTCTGAGTGGGGGTTGGTACAGAAACTTGCAATGGCCTTGAGCTTCTTGCAAGTTAAATGATATTCTCTAAACATTTTTCAGAGAAGGACTGTTCCCTTCCTGTCACTGGCTCTTCAACATGGAACAGCATTGTTCCTTGAATGGACAATCTAGAGAGAGAGAGAAACAGTTGTTTTGTGGCCAAGCAGATCCTACGTAGTGAGTTAAAGAGAAAAAGGCAGCAGAACTGCCTGACATAAGACTTTGGAGCCGTTCTTAAAAGCACATTCCATAAGTGGGATTTTCTGACTTTCAAACCCATTGCAGCCAATGTGGCAGCAATGAATCACAAAGACGAGGGAAGCAACAAGTTTCCTGGGACAGAAGGAACAGGTTGCTGAGAAGGAGGTTTATACTTAGCATGTGATAAGGCAGTGTGTGCTGGGAGATGATGCAGAGGGTGCAATTTAAGGTGCTGATCATGCACAAAATTTAAGAGCCAACAGCACACCCACAGATCCTGATTTGTCCATCCAAATGGGGAACTGGCATTCTTCATCAAGGATTATTCATATCTAGTAAATTATTAGCTTTAAAAGGATGAGACCATATATTAAACAGTAGCTCCTTATAATACCTGACTTCCCCACGGCCCCTTTGCTCTCTCTGCTCCTTTCATGACCAGGTACTAAATATTTCTTTTAAGAGAAACCCCATTTTGCAGGATCCATGTTTAGTTGCCTGGACTTCTACTGTACATAGGCACACAGTTCCCTATACACAGGAAAGAGGGATATTTTCACTTCAAAAAGAGATTCAAGGAAAAAGCATAAAGCCAAAGGAATGGGGAGAGCAGCTATAGCAAAGTACTGGCAAAGAAAAGAAGATGTGTGATAGATGCTGTGCTAAGATGGTTATCATTGCTGAAGGAAGCAAACATTTGCAGCAGAGTAAATGCAAACTGTTGCAAATGAATCACATATAATTTAGCTTGGAAAAGACCTTCAAGATCTGTGAGTCCAGCTGTAAACCTAAAACTTCCAAGACCACCGCCAAACTATACTGCTGTTTTCCAGTTGTTTGTTTTGGAAAAAGGCATCATAATGGCAGGATTGCAAGGACATAAGGAGCATCTGCCAACATACAATATAATTTATACCATCTAAAGATAACAAGGAAAAAGCTCTGGGGTGTAGGCTGGTCACTTGGTTTCACAAGCTAACTTTCTGCGAGGTGCACGCTGACTCCATGTCATGATATCCACCTACACCTGTGGTGTTTATCTTCTTGAGGCGCTCAGACCTTGATCATTTATTAGCACAGACAATTTGGGAAATCCCAAGTTTCTCTTTTCAGAAACTCACAGATCTACAGTGGAGAAGGGAAAATTACAAGGGAAAATTTCACTGGAGGGAACATTTGGCACAACCCACAGCACCTCCTGTGCTGCTGCTGGGCTTTCAAATGACACTCAGAACTGACTAAAACCCTAACTTTTTTCAAGGTTAAACACAGCTACTCTCTGTATCCAGGAATTTGATTGTGTTTTGCCTTTATGTGCTAGAATACTCTACCCTCTGAAATCTCCCATGTATATACTTCCTAGACCTTAATCAAGAAGTGTTGTCATGACATGTTTTCTCAGATAAATTAAATTGATTAATTATTTAAATAGCTGATTGTGCAGCAGTTTTTTTCAACCTGGAGCAGCTCTTGATATACGCACCCTGGGGCTGTGTCAGCACAATGCTTTAGTCTGCCATATTTCAGACTCCTAAAAGCTTTGTCAATCTGAGAGCTCTCTGGCAGGAGGAAGGGAAACCTTTCTGCAGTCCTGCAAGACCCATTCAGACGTGTGCAACTGAAGACAGAAAGCTCTGCCTTGTCTGGTTTTAGCTGGAGATCTGCCTGACCTCTCTTCAGGGACGTGGCAGGTTTGCTGTCCCAGCAGTGACCCAAGTGATGTTCCTACCTGCTGCCACCTCTCCCTCCAAAAGCAGTTAATGAGGGCACTGCCCAGACCCCACCACAGCCACCAGCCTTGGATGGACACTTAGGGAAGAGAAGAATGAAGCTAAGCTCCTACGCAGGACCCCAGGACAGGTTTAACCCCCTAGAGCTGATCCTGGAGCAACTGGCCAAATCCCAGGGCAGTCACAGACTGTTGGAGGGAGGACAAGGTAGGATGAGAGCCCAACCACACTCAGCAGTGAGTTACTATCACATGCTACAGTGAACATGTGGTGGCTTTTTCCCTGCCTACTCCTTGCGGGCCGACAACCTTGTTCTGTTAATTTCAGTGGGAAATGTGATGAGTAGGTGAATATGTCCCCTGAATTGGTATTTCAGGAAGAAAAGATGATTTATATATATTTGATAATTGGTGATACATTTCTTAATTTTATTTCTGTTGGACGATTTCCTATATACCCACACATATGCAAAATAAAAGACAAAACCAATTTTGGCAACTGTATTGAAATATATATATACATATATATTAGTAGCATAGTTGGTGGACTGTTTTGTTTTGTTTTGTTTTTTGCCAAATACATAAGAACAGATAAAATTTACCAAACAGACTTTGTTTGAAACTTAAATTTCTTGCATAGGGAAAAATATTCCACAGGCACTAACAGTGCTGGCTACCCCCAGACCACATCAGTAAATCTTGGCATTGGCCTTTATCTAAAACTAAAAACAACCTCAGTTATCCTCTGTGTTTTGCTTCTGGAGATGAGCTGTCCATTTGTAACCCTCTTGGGTCAGCTTGGTGATGTTGGTGATGTCAAACTTGGTGCTGTCAAACTTGGGTGTTGATGTATGGGAAACCAGTGTAGGGGAATGCCTGAGAACTGATTTGAGCCATTCTTTCTGCTGCTGACATAAGTATTCTCAGCTCTGTTTGTCCCTAAAGATTCTCATCACCTATGAAACAGCATCTCTCAGGGCTACAGAGGTTGATAGTAGTAACACTGGAGGCCAAATTTCAATAAAGAACAAGCCAAAAATATTAAATTTTAAAACTTTGTAGGCATTTGGTTTTAGTTCTCACAATACCTTGTTAGAATTTCCTTTAGTACTTGTTAAAAACAAGTTCTTACCTTTGTTCAGTCTCTATTATATCCCTTCCTTCTGCAGTATTAAAAAACCTGTATATTGGGCAAAACTTTTCCAGGTAACCATTATACCCGAGGTTTGGGAAATCTAAACACTTCAGTTCTACTATCCACCTCATTATACTGGTTTAAAAAATAATTTAAAATTTCAGCTTGATCTCCAGGTTGAATATGCCAAAGGAGAAGGGAGAAATGTAGAAAAGATATGTCTAATAAAAATGCAGGATTAATAAGATCAGTGTGGAATTTACATTTGAATAACAAAGACACTGTCAGAAACCCAGCTTGATAGGAAGATATCGGTTCACCTGAAAATATAGTCTCAAAGCTCTCTATTTGTTTACTTTCTGATATTCATTTTCAGCTATCAGATTAAATTAAGTCTAAACAATGGACTTGTAAACTGTATCTGTCACAACTCTGGACCTGCTCACTCTTCTCAGACACTCATCCCAGGACAGTTCCATAGCCCAGGCCTTTGTTAAGAAATATTCCATCAGGAAAATGTGCTATGCAACTAACCTGAGCAGCTCCCTTCTGCCCTTCCAGTTTTATGATTTCCTTTTCCTTGGATGCGCCACCGAATTTCTGAAAGTCTCACCACAGAAGTTCACCACTGTTTTTGGAGGAATGATTTCAGACTAAAATCCATTTATCTCAGGATCACAGAATCAGTTTGAATAACCAGTATAGTAATTTCTTAACAATGGGACTTGCTTCTTCCTTTTTTTTTTCATTCTCAAAGAGGTGCTTTTTGTTTTTTTCTTAGTAGACTTTGGATGAGACTCTGATCCAATGGTGTTCTCCTGGTGACTTGATAGGTGAACCCACCACAATAGGGAATGTGCTTTAAATTTCCTTAGAAGTTACTAGCGTTAATTTGGTCTCTTCCTGATAGTATCTCTGAATTCTCCAACTGTTCTGGCTCTCCACCCTTTTGTTCTTGCTCCAGTTATAGAAGCACAGCAATGGTGGGGAGGCTGTGAAGTAGATAGAAGACCTGCCATAGGACCTGGCATGCTTGTGCCATGCTGGACAAGACTGGGCATGCTGAACCTCCTTCCCTCCTTTTATGAATGAGGGACTGTAAATTGCTTAAAGAATCACCAGCAAAGGTATCAGTAAAAACAAGTTAATTATAAAAGCAACAGAACAATGAAGTTCATTGGCAACGAAGTTCATCTGCTACTTACTAGATGATTAAGCACAGTGAGGAAAAACAGCAAGAAGAAATCCAGGCTCAATCAATCCAAACCAAAATGAACCAAAACAAACCCAAAACTATCTTTGAGAAGACAGGGAGAGAGGGAAGGTACAGGAAGAGATTAAAGTATCTATATGGGATTTACAATAACACAACAGTAACTACCTTACAGGCCTAACTTACTTAAAAATCTAAAGTACTTAAGAACACAGGAGAGCAGCATTTTTCCCCACATTGGCTATAGCATATACACATTTATATGCACACAGACACTGTGGTCCAGGAGAGTTCCAAGGGCCTCATTTTGGACTGCAGTTTATAGGGACTCAAGAGAGTAGGCTTTAGTCATAATGAAGTTTCATCCTGGCCACACTTCGGGTCAGCATCCTTTCTTTGAAAGTTTGAGAACAAAAATGACATTCCACTCGGGTTGTTACTCAGGCAGAAAAAAGTTTCTAGGTCTGTCTACTAAAAAAAGGGTAAGAGATTGTTAGACAGCACAAGTTCCTGTGAACAGGTGGTGTTTCTAATAAGGTTAAGAGGAGGAGCTCTTTCCAGGTACTGTTTGTCATAGGCCGAGGCCTCACAAGCATTTCCCAGATCATAGAATGGCCTGGGGGGAAAGGAGGGATGTACCACCACACCTCCCACTCATGAAAACCACCCAGCCAAAAATGTCATCTGTCAGTTTTCTTGTGTGCACCTGGGTATGAGTGTACCAGCACTTGGGACAAGTGTTCAACTGCACTACCCATGGGCTGAGGGGCAGCTCGTATCCTGTGGTCCATGGGGCCCACCTCCATCAGAACCTGTGTTCTCCTAAACCTCCTTCGGTTTACACGCACACACAGACCTACACATGCCCGTTCATGTCTCCATCAGCTGAAGAGCACTAGAGACACTGCTGAGCCTTCTGAGCTTCCCTTGGTGCAGGTAATGGTGAGGATGCCAGCACAGAGATCATCAGGAGAAAGACCGCAGCCCTGACACCATCTGTACCATGCAGAAGGTTCTGCTGACCCCAAGGGAAGCTGGCAGATCAAGTGTAGAGGTTGCTCCCTCCCTCTGACAATGTCAGAGCAGGTTCAGGAGAAGCTTTTCAAAGTCTGCTCCACTTACACTGTTTTTGTTTTTCCCCTAACCTCTTTCTGAACTCTTGGATAAAAAGCTGTGAACTGAAGTTCACAGAGCTTGATTTCTTTCCCAAAGGACTTTTTTTCTACAGGAAATAACTCTTTTCTACAAAACGAATAAACATATGAACTACTCAGACTTAACAGTGCTCATGTATCAAAAGGGAGAGTGTGAAGAGAGAACAAGGGATTTCTGAATGGATTTGCTCATCCCGAATAAAAGCTGGCATCTTTTAATAGGTTGAATTTTCCTTTCTGGCAAACAGTCCAGCTAAACTGACAAGCTTCTGAGTACAGTCTCCCAAATAAACAGCCCTGTCTCCATCTTGCAGAAACATTGCAACTATTATAAACACTGCACATGGAAAAACAATCTGAAGGAAGGCAAGCTGGCAGGCTCCAGGAAGAAGGAGGAGCCAGCACGTGCACTTCAATTCACAAGAAGGGTCCTTTTGTGATAAAAATGAAGTAGTTTGAGTGTTTGTGTTCACTCCTGCCTCTAAAAGAACTGCTTCCAGAAAATATTTTGTTATCAAGATTATCTAGAACAAAAAAATTTAGATTATCTACATCTTTTATATGAGGTCAACTATAAATCAGTACTTTATGTGGCAATACCTATTTGACTTGACAGAAATGCTTTTTCTTCAAATACTTTTGCTCTCCTGCAAACCATTCTGGATTAGCCCACCCTTTTTCCTCTATATTTCTGAGCCAAAACATCTCTCTGGCTCCAGCCTGTAAGAGAAATAGTGCTCATTCTTTTAACTGTAATGTCCTTTGAATGATTTAGAAAGCCACTAGTACACCAGCCACCATCCCTAGAGCAGACCACATGCCAGTGCTCTGGAAGGTCTCTGCAGGGAGACCAGCACACGTCTAAAAGCTTCTTCCCAAGCCTTGTGAAGATCTTGAAAAGTAACACCCACACAGTCACCCAACAAAAACATATATATTTTTTTAATGTTTTCATTAGATTGGTCCATTTTTGTGTCCTGCCTCAACTCTGAGGGGTTTTTTTTGTGTACTAAATCCAATATGAAAGAATAGTAACACTTGTCTATGTTTTCTTTCCTTTCCTTATTTTGTGCAATTCCTTAAGCTTTGGGGCAGTTGGAAGAGGACAGCCACAGTTCAGTTGGATGCTGAACCTCCTGAACCTTTCCTCCTCCCCCCAGCTGCTCAGAATCAGCACAGGCTGACCCCCAGGATCCCGGGCTTAAGGACCATCACACTCCCCAGGAGTCTGTGCTGATACTGCCCACCATCTTAATTTCACTTCCTGAGTTCTCAGGTCTCCTCCAGAAATCTTGAGGCTTATTCCCCAAGGAGGGATCACCAAGCAGACCTCTGTTCCACAAGTGCTCAAAGCATTTGTGTTGTTCTTGTTCAGCCTCTGAACCCAGGCATGCCAAAATTAGTAATTCATCTCTTCACCTTTGCATATTCAATTTCCCCGCTTTTTCTGTCTTTCTACCTTCTTAATTGCTATTTTGAAACAATAGAGAAAAAAGATGCCTACCGAAAGTAGAGTGACTGAACAAATGATGCGTCTTCACAATACTTCTCAAAAATTCTTGCTGTTCTCAGAAACAACATGAAGTCCTTCAACTAAAAATGTTTTGTGTTAGTAGCATGTGCATAAAATAGCAGTGATATTTCCATTTCAAAGTCAGCTGAATACCTGAATCAATAGAAAAGCATATTGATCCTAGAGAGCCTAGAAGAGAGGTAAGATGCTATTCATTCTGTAGCTGCCATCTTTCTTGGCCTTCACCCATGTCCCTGGAATTCACTTACTGACTCTACCTCTGCAATCCAATTCCAGATATGGTCCTTTTGTGTTGTTCTTTTATCATTAAGCTGGCCTTGCCACACTGGTTTTGCTCATCTGCCATACAGGGGACAATGGAAGGAGCTGCTCTGATGGAAAATCCAAAGCAATGCTTTATTGTTGCTTCTTGAGAAAGGGGAGGAGGCAGTGGAAGGCAGCCTCTGTCCTCAGCTGTTTTAATATCCACTGTCAGAGCAGAGTGTGTACTACCTGCTTCACCAGTCTAGTCCTCCTGCTGTTCTCCCTCCTTTGAACTACCTCCAACTGAACTCTGAACCTCTGACCTTTCCCAGTTTTGGATACAAAATGACCTTGGCATAATTTGAGGCACAGCTACCTTGCTTTGCTTTGGTGAGATGACAAAATCCCCATTAGGGTATCAGACCTTGGCTTTCTGAGGGGTTTGTAAGTTTGTTATTTCTGACTAGTGGGATTTCTGTTGGATTCCTTGGGGGAAGGGTTATATGCAAAAAGGGATGGCAGATAGGATGTAAGATGGAAAAGTCTGAGGTGCAGCCCCGAGCAAAAGTCAAAGAGCAGTGAAGACCAGAGAATTTTATACCATAAAGAGGAAAAAATTTCTTTTTATGTTCAAAACCTAGGAAAAGGTTGTGCCCTCATATCTATAAAGATATGCAAGAACATGAACTTTGCTTTATTGAACCAAAGTGATAGCCTGTCTGGACAGAAATTCTGTCCATGAAATTGGCTTCTAGCATGTCCTTTTCAAAGAAGTGTAAACATGTCCCTCTAGGATCAGACTTCCCTCTGCTGTAACCTCGGGGCACTAGGATGTCATTTGTCCCTAAAGACCATAGCTCGCTCCATCCTTACTCCACTTGTATGGCTGTCCTGGCTCCCTGCAACTCATGCTACTCTCTTGCATCCCATACTTGCAACCCTTCCCTTGCTAGGAAAAGGCACTCCCTATACCTCATGACTGTTTGAACATTGCTAGCACTTCAGAAAATTGTTTGACTCACAAACACCTCTACGACAGAGAAAAACCTTTGGATTTTTTTTTCACAGGCCTAGCACTGAGCAATAGTAGTAAGATGATGAGCTCATTTCACATAACTCTTAAAACAGTTATAAGAAAGAAGCAGGTAATGATTTTCTCCAGTACATTAAACAGGTGACTAGAAGATTGGCAATCCATTAACAGGATAACACACAATAGCTTTCTGTGGAAGAACATTTAATTTTTATCTTTCCTGGTTTACAAACAAAAACTTTATAAAATGCTTTTCAAACTTCAATTCTTTCTTTTTAAGTTCTCATTTCTGTAATCTCTACAGTGAGATAAATATTGGTCTGAAAAGAAGTATTTGAGTAGCTAAATTGACAGAGGAGCAAAATTAAAAATTTGCTTCTTCCTCTAACTCTTACACACTCTGTGATGGGGCTATCCATCACAAGTGAGCTATCTCAGGACTGATCACAAGTCTGGCACAATGTAATTACTGAACCAAAAGCATTGTATTATACAGCATGAAATGAAATAGCAACTTTGCCTTCCACATTATGAACCCACTGACTAATGATGGAGTGTTGCAATTAGAAAATATGGAAGTAACAAGACAAGGTATTTCACAGTCTGCTAATGTATAGAATAAAACTACTGATAAGAGTGAAGCAGGGAAATTAAAACCAATAAAACTGGAACCGAAAATAACAATGGCATTCTTAATAATCTTTAAAAGGAGAAGATGGAAGTGTCCTCTTAAGCAGGTCAAGTTTAAAAGGATAATGCACAGCATCTGGAAAAGGCTTCTTCTGGTCTTCTATCAGTGGAACTATTTTTTTTTTCTCGTATGTTTTGTGATGGCTGAGAACTCCTGCATTCATTGGCATCATGCGCCCTAGCATCAGGAGAATTTGCTTTAACAGACTAGAGAGGAAAACCCAATGAGCTGCAGGCAAGTGCTCCCATTGCCCAGAGCTCCCTCCCAGACTCCCATTTGACGCTGTCTGAGGCAAAAGGCTGATCACCCTGGCACTGCTAGATCACCTGGGGACACCAAGCCAAGAGCATGAGGTTTTAATTTTTTAATCTCCAAAACTAGTGTTTTGGAAATCATTAGTTTGATACAAATTGGCAACAAAAAACACCACCAACAACAACAAAAAGGAAAAGATGAAGTGCTATTAAGTTGTTCCAAGCCCATACTAAAGGCATTCTTCCCTCCTCGTATTTACTTGAAGTGTGCATATTCAAATAAGTTAATTATCTGGAAACAAAAAAAAGGTGGGAATTTATTTAAAAAATGCAATCTTTTTTCTTTTCTTCTTTTTAAACCTGGATTAAAATCTTTCCATAGTCCTCATACCAACTGCAAACATTCTGAGCCCCTGATGCAAAACAAACCCATTACCCTACAGAATAATCCAGCCGACTTATACTGCATCTTAATGCTAGCTGCAAACTCCACAGTGCCTGACTGATGCAGGTATTCAGACTTACAGTAATACACATAAAAGAAATTAAAAAGAGAAAAAAAAACAAACAGGAAAAGAAAAAGAGAAAAAAGGAAAAGAGAAAAGAGAAAAAAGGTGAATACTCCTGCATACAGTTACATTTTCTGATACTCTGTGGCTTAAATTCATTAATTAATTTCAGCAACAACAGAGTAAAATTAAGCTTTCCTCCTCCCTCTTCTCCCACCTATCACTTCTGCCAAGGCTCCTGACTGACAGAGTAGGATTTTTGAGGGTATTTTTGTGTTTCCAAAATATCAGCCCTAGGTCTGACTCCATCTCCGTGGAGCACACCCCCTGCTTTTCTGCAGGGAGCTTTCGGCAGTGAACGAGCCAGAGAGGATATTCATCACTGATGCTTTTTTGTGGCAATTGCATGAACAGCTCTGTGAAAAGATGAAGAAATATAAATTACAGGCCTCTGTTCCCACTTCTAAGAGGGATTTTAGAAACTCATCCTCTCCTGGCTAGTAAAGACACCTTGAGGTGATGAGGATACACATGCTTATGAAATCCTAACCACCTCCTGTTTATCTTAATTAATATTTTATACCTTGTGTACATTGCTTGCAGCATCTCTTGATGCACAATGAAAGTTTCTTAAAATGTCCTAGAAATAACATAAGATCACTGACTCAGGAAAGGAAGTTGTCTTTGAATCTTGCTGTGCTTTGTCAGCTGTGTTCTGCTGGGACACAGTTCATCCTGGGCTGTTCTTGGAGACCGCATTTACACCCTTTACCCCATGATCAGTAGATAGATGATGTAGAACAGGGAGTTCATGTTTATGTCCTAACTTGGGTGACATTTTTACAGGGTTTTGAATACTTGAACTTAGGTTTCACTATCAGGATCACAGGTTGGTAAATCAAGCAATTAAAGTTTATGAGATTACAGATTAGTATTTAAATAGATGGCATTTTAATTCAAATTACCACAAAATGACTGCATTTTCATTATGAAAAAAGCAAGCTATAAAATGGATATATTAAACTCTGTAATTTTCTCTAAATTTTATGTTGAAGCTGTGTTTTCAATGATTTATCTCAATATTTAATTTCATCATTCAGTATTTTCCAAGACGTTTTCTATAACCAAAAGACACATTATTTCCCTAGGAAGCTGAACAGTTGTTAGAAAAAGTAATTGCTTACATACAGCTCTATTAACATTTGGAAAAGCGTTCAAATTACCAAAACAATTAGGATTCAGAAATGGTTCAGATTTACCTACCTATTTTTCCCTAAAACCTTTAATGCTCTTGGGGTACAATTCTGAAGATGTTCAATGTAAAATACAAATCGTTATCCTAATGGATAAATGGAGTAAAACATGAAGACAGAGGCTCTGGGATCAAGCAGCAGATCAACTAGCTGTCAAAACAGGAACCAGAGTCCACATCCGCTCCTTCCCGGTCAGACATGTCTTCCATATAAGACTGCAGGTGTTTTCTCTCTCCTGGCTTGGTCACTACCTCTTGCAGAGCTGGCTGTGTTGCCCGTTGTTCCTACTCTGACCATGTTTGGCAGCCAGAATAGTTATCTAGAATGTTGGTCACCTCAGGTCACAGCAATCATAATATCCAAGCTATCTCACTATCTTGGTTAATGTTCTATGCACTAGACACATGACTAACTCTGCCTCTTTCATGCTTTAAAAGGAAAAGAGGTATTTTCTCTGGCTTTATTGGACAATGCATGATACATATCAGGGAGCTGCTAATTTGTCCCTTTATTTTGGTGGATTTGTGAGGTAACGTCTTGATAGCAGGAGGGACAACAGGGGTGATTTCTGAGAGAAGGTGCCAGAAGTTGTCCATATGTCTAATAGAGCCAATCCCTGGGAGCTCCAGGATGGACCCAACCCTGGCCATGGCCATCAGTGATGGTGCTAGTGACACAGGGATAATGGATTTAACAAGGGAAAAATGCACAGAAGCAAATGCAGCCAGAGAGGAATGACAATATGCAAGCAAAAAAGCTCCAGACACCAAGGTCAGTGCACAAATAGGGGCAGGAGGTGCCCCAGGTGCTGGAGCTGAAGTTCCCCTGCAGCCTGTGGTGCAGACCATGGCAAGGCAGCTGTGCCCCTGCAGCCCATGGGGGAGCAGAGATCCACCTGCAGCCCATGGAGGAGCCCATGCTGGAGCATGTGGAAACATCTGAAAGAGGCTGTGACCCCAGGGGAAGCCCGCACTGGAGCAGCATCCCAACAGGACCTGTGGAGGCCACACTGGAGTTTTGCTGGCAGGACTTGAGACCCCACAGGGGACCCAAATTGGAGCAGCCTGTTCCTCAAGGACTGCACCCTGTAGGAGCCACAACAGAACACCTCATGAAGAACTGCTGCCTGTGGGAAGGACTCCTGCTACAAAAATTCAGGGAGGACTGTCTCCTGTGGGAAGAATCCCATGCTAGAGCCAGGGAAGAGTGTAAGGAAGGAGAGGAAAAAGACATTGTATAATGAAGTGAATGTTGGAGTCAGATGAGGAGGATTCCCCATCCTGCACCACTTGCAGAGAGGTAGAGAAAATCAGGAGTTAAGCCAAGGAAGAAGAGAATGCTGTGGAAAAGATGGTTAAAGATTTGGTTTTATTTCTCATTACTCTACTCTTAACTGATTGATAGTAAACTAGTTCCCCAAGTCAAGCAGTTTTGCCCCTAACTGTAATTGTTGAGTGATCTCTCCCAGCTTGTATCTCCACCTATGAACCTTCTGTTACATTTTCTCTCTGCTGTCCAGTCAAAGAGGGATGGAGCAATATTGGTGTGCACCTGGCATCCCACTGAAGTCAGCCCACCACATTCAGGAATTAAAAACTCAGGGAAACTTTCCCCATGGCATTTCTATGTAACAGGTTGGTGTCTCCTTTCTTTTCCCTTTCTCAAGTAAGCCCCAGTTGATTTAAATCCAGCTCTGAGGTGCCTCTTCTTTCGGACTGACTACACAGGGAATACAGGCATCAGCAACTTTGAGATGCTGCAGTGTTCCAAATCCAGGTTTCTCTTCAGATGTAGCCTAGTTTCTCTGTGAAGAAAGCCTCAATAGCCATTTTGGAGTGTAGTAGTCAAATTTATTTCCACTGTAGAAGCACACTTGTTTCAGTAATAAAAAAATAATCTTTGCAGAATAAAAGTAAACCTGCAGTGGTATAAATATTATTTACTTGCACAAGAATTCACCTAAGTCACTCAACATATGTTTAGACTTAGTATTCCCACAGTCCTACATTTCCAATGGAGTTAACAAGATAGTTACTTGCAGAAAGATGAGAAAGGTGAAGTCTGGCTCAGATGGGATTTAAACATACATGAAATAATAGAAAGCTTCCTTCCTTGGTTGTTTTTTGTTTTGGTTTTTGTTTGTTTGTTTTTGTTATATGACTACATTGCCTATGAAAAATACTAACAGGCTTCATCACTGACCATTTCTGTTTGTCTAATTAAAATACATAACATAGAGAGTCACAAAAGCTTCTTCTGGCTGCCTTACAGACATGACCTTGGCACTGGGCCAAGCAGAACCAGCAAAGAGCGCAGAAGTGTTCAAGCTCAGAGGTTCTTAGGCTGTGCTCAATCTCCATGTCTCCATTTCTGAGACTCCCATCATCAGCTACTGCCTTCCAAGAACAAACAAGGTCTAGCAATTTCCTTCAGGGGGTCATCACAGACTCATTAGACAGCATGCCTGATCAATCAGTAAATCTTTGTGCTATTGCTAACACAGGTGCTCTACTCCATACAGCATTATTAATGATGTGGTGAAACTAACAGGCCAACTTATAGTCAGCATGCCTGATGTGTAACTTTACCTAATACAAATATTTCATCAAAAAAAAAAAAAACCCACTAAAAAATCTTGAACCTTTTTTTCTGCACTTCCATTCAGTTCAAGCCACGGAACAACAGTAAACACAACTGCAATGAACTTAACTTGAACTTTAACTTCTACATAACTCTTCAACTGTTTTTCCCAATTGTGGGGGTGGAGAAAAAAAAGGAGGGGAGAAAAAAAATTTAATGAATCACTCTCATAATGACTCTGCATTCCTATGCTCTTCTGAAACTATACTTCTTTACCATACAGGCTATTGTCAGCACCATGTCCTCATGACAAAAAGTAAAAGGTTCAGCCTTGATTCTTCTCAAGGCCTCTATGAGAGGAGGACACCAAACTAATACAGCACAATACTGAAGACGAGAGAATGTAACACTAAAGTTCTGATACACTGAAAAGCAACTTCACACATAAGCTCATTTATGTAGGCACACTGACATATTGAGCACCTTTTTTTTTTCAGTTTAACATCAACAATCAACTCTGAAGAGAAGAATGTTAAGTCTCTAGGAGAGTTTCAGTATCAAGGAAAGAACTACTTCTAATTTAGAAACATCAAAACACTAATGTTTACACCTTAGCTGAGATGTTCACTGCAAGTGACCCTCTCTCTGAATTCGAAGGCGCTCCTTCTCCACTTGCAAGCGTTCCTTCTCAATCTGCAGCTTCTCTGACTCAAACTTTAGGAACTGCAGCCTCTCTTTCTCTAACTGCAAACGTTCCTTTTCAAGTTTCAGCTTTTCAGTTTCTAGATCCAGAGGCTGCATGATGGGTTTTTCAGTTTGGGTGAGGTCATTTTCCAGGGCAGGTTTTTCAGTATGCAGAGTCTCTAGCCTGAGTTTCTCCCACTCAATCTGAAGTCGCTCCTTCTCAATCTGAAGCCTCTCACGCTCCAAGTCAACGTGCCGCAACCGCTCCTTCTCAATCTGCAGGCGCTCCTTCTCCACTTGCAACCTTTCAGCTTCGATGTCCAGTCGCTGTTTCTCCAGCTCCACTTTTTGCTTCTCAAGATTTATAAGCAAGTGAGAATCTTCATAGGCTAGCCTAGCTTGAGCAGAGCTCAGATTTCCAAACTCTTCAATGTGGGGGAAATCTGGTAAGTCATTTTCCTTTTTCGAATCTGGCAGAACTGATGACAATATTTCTTCTTCTTCCTCAATAGGAAACTGCAGAGAGAAATGTGACAGACAAGAATTACATTCCAGTCTTTATGCCAGAATAAATTTGTTACTTACAACTTCACTGAAAGGAATATACTGCATTTTTTTATCTTTAAAGCTATTCAGAAATGTTTAACTTGTATGTTGTGAAATAACCATGCTACATCAGAAGATTTTTTTTATCATTACACAGGAAAAGAAACAGGCTTTAACTCCAAGTTAGTATCTGGTAACAAAAAATGGAAAATCTTGTCGGTGAACATACAACAGCACCCAAAAATACAGCACAGTAGTTATTATAGATCATTCAGAACAACTGATAAAAGATTGGATCTAGAAGACCATATGTTGTTCTTACCTTTCATAGAGCTGAGTGACATTTATGTAAGCCACCAGGCATTTGTTGTGACTAATTATTTATCAGAGCAGATGGATCCATAGGCTACGTTATGTAAGCTAGCCTAACCTTCAATAACTTGGGCTATTCCATTCCTAAAAAACATTTAACACTGACATTTTCCACATGCTCCTAACTCTTCCCACTCTATTAAGTGGGTCAATAAGCAGAACTTGTTTAACAATTTTGTATTATCACATTTGCTGTAAAGCTATTTGTGACACATATGATGAGGTAGTTAGGAGCAGTGCTCTCAGCATAACATTTGTGCCACAGCCCTTATGTGCTACAAATTCACAGTACAAGAGATAAATTGTCTCCCAATATATATGCTGCAAGGGAAATGCAAACTGAGGAAGGTAAGTGTTCAGAAAAACCTTAGGACTAGGAGAGCCACTGCCAGCCCTCTAGTATTAGAGAAGACACACGCTGTTGTTCTTCAGCAATGTCTGACAGGAGCTCTCACTACCATCTAACAGCTTACACTGATTTTCTCCCAGCATACATATTAACAGAGTTCAGGCAGGAGTCGCTTCCCCACACCTCCCACTCAAAAAAACTCCCACCAAAAAATGTCCCCCCCAAAAGACCCAAGGCAATAAAATACCCCAAACAAAACTGTTTGAGTACCCCTTTTGGAAAAGGGAACTATGTATTTAAAGAGGAACAGTAAGACTATCCTAACATTTGACTGCACTCTAGCTGGCTGCCTACCCCAGGACGATCACAGTACTACCAGGTGTATGAACTTGTCTACAGAACCCAGTACTGCTTGTCAAACTCACACTAAAATTCTGTCAGAGAGGAAAGGTTTACTGACTAATTCAAGTAATGTTTTAATCTCCTGTAGGTTCATTTCAAGAAATGCAAACAGTATCATATTTCTTTCTGTATTCTATTTCTTTATATACCTGCAGGTAACATATACTTCCATTTGTTAAAGATGAGCACTAACCCATTCATCCTTCAAGGCAGTCTGAATACTAAAATGACCAGTTTCTTTCAATAGCGTATTTTCCTAGCATTAACTCCACTAATTCTTATCTGAGGCACATACAAATGGAAAATACATGTCCATACACATATTCCAAGTTTAGGGATTTCATATTAGTAATCAATATCCAACACTTCACACACAATTGCAAGTTGCTAGATTTGAATACCATGTCTCTGAATTATATGTATTTCTACAGTTTAATTCACACATTCAGGAAAAAACAGAAACAGATGCTATGAAGAAACACAGTAAAAAGCCTTATACTGAAATGAAGCAAAGGCCATATTGCACATAGCTCATGTATGTCAGTCACTCACTTCAAAATTCTGCGGATCCTCCTCTTCCTCCTCTACTTTGATTTCTGTTAAAGATCCACCGGCTTCTCTGAAGTCACTGATATTCTGCCATTCGAAACTAGATTCAATTGCAAATCCCATTTTCTCGTCCATGTCTTCATTGAGAGAGTCATCTAAATTGGATGAAGGAAGGTGAAACCCAGCACCTACTACTTTGATGTTTGCATTCAGACGTTTTCTCTTCATAAGTGCTCTCCAGTCAAGGTATCGTCTTTTGACTTCTGTCCCTGTTCTCTGCTCTCCTTCACCTACAGCATTGACACACTCTGCTATTTCCTCCCAAGCTTTCCGTTTCATCTCATTAATTGTTGTATTAAGTTGCTTCGAGAAGAGTACTTCTCTCCTTTTTCTGATTTCCTTAAGGAGAGTTTGAGTTTCCTGAACACTAAAATTGCTTTTTCTTTTTCTTTTTAACTGTTTCATTTTTTCCAGGCTTAACCTAGTAATTTCACCACAGCAGACTAGAGAGATGATATGACACTAATCAGCTACTAATATAAACAAATTTAAAAGCAAATGAAAGCAGAGCTCAGTTCTCATGAAGTAAATTTTCTCTTCACTTTGTAGTATTTTTCTATTTGTCAGGCTTCCTAAGAGAAAAAGAGCAAACAAGATAAATCTCTAAGGTATACACCATATATTTTCATTTAACAACTTGACTCCTAAGTCATCATTTAAGAAATGCATATTTTGAACTGTTTATTTGATAAAGGAAAACCATTTTGTTAAACTTTCAATATAAAGTAGTTACAGATACTTCTTCTAATCTCCTATGAATTATAAAACCATTAATATATTCATGTCACAAACTGTTAAGCTTGATTTGGTATTTCCATTACAAAAGTACAGCTATTTTCCCTCAGCTCTTAAGAGTTTTGCCAGTCAAGATTTCCTCAAGACTGACATTTGACACACACACTTCAGTATGAATGCTCAACTGCTTCCAAAAGAACCTGAAATTGTTGTATCATTACTTCAAAAACATGAAATGTTTAGGGGACTGAAATTTTTGAGAAATATTTTAAATGAGACACTGTTTTCATTTTTTAAAAAAAGTAAATTAATATGAAAAGCTGACATTTTTGAGGCTCTTCTAACTTAACATAATCATAAATAAAAGAACTGGAGCAATCCTGTTGAAGGTCATAAAATAAGTACTAGTTCAAATAAATGTCATTCATTAGAGACATTTTACCAGCAAATAGAATTAAGTCACTACATGCCCATGATAAAACCCCCCCGTGTTCTTCTAGCACTGCTAAACAACTCATGTCCGATACCATGGCAGCTTTAAAGTTCATCCAGTGCTCTGCCCTCAGTACCAGCTGGTCCTCTGCCTGATGTGAACACAAACCCCCATAATTCACTTGGCAGACTGTGTGCAACTCTGCAGAGAAGTGGAGAGTGAGTGGGAGGAACAGGGGACTATTAATGCAGTAATGAATATTATTACTGCATTAATAATAGATCATTAACCAAAAAAAAACCAACCAAAAAACCAAACCTAAAACAACCTACAAAAACCTGGAAGCAAAGACTAAGAATCAAAAATGGTTCTTGATCACAGACTGCTTGGCAATGGGTCCAGTTTAGAATTATTTTGAAGTCTTTTGTACCATGTTACCTACCACTTCAAGTAGGTTTAATAGGCTTTAAGTCAAGTGGGCCAGGAATTCACTATGCACTAACAGGCAGTTTCAAGCTGCTGTTTGCTCACTGTTCATGCAGTAGAGACATTTGACCGCCTGAAGGAAAATGGCTTCCAGACTATAGATTCAATTGTTACTAACTAACGGACTTAATTCTTAAATAACTCACAGCTATACAGGATTCTCAAAACTACTAAGCATTTTTCCTCCTATTGTTCTCCCTAAACTTGGTTAAAGAATACACATCAGCACACTGCACTGCAACTCCCCACTTGGGGAATAGTGTCTAGTAGTTTAGACACTGTTCTTTACCTCCAATATTGACTGTAAATAAGTGGCTTACTTGCGGTTTTCCATGTCAAGCAACATTCTTTCATACACAACAAGGCAACATGCTGCCATCAAGCTTTTTTTCAAACACTGCATTTAAAAAACTCCTTTACAATTTATCCTCACTAAAATACTACTCTCACTGTGAAGCCACTTATTTCCAATGATTGCTAGGTAGCAAAACTGAAAAACCAAATCCCAAGAAGAAATCGACTGCATAAAGCACAGGTCTGTATCAGCACATACCACTCTACAGTGCTCCCATGTAGCTACTCAGCACTTTGGATTCCTCAGGCTCAAGCAGGAAGCTGCATGCTGCTGTTTAGGATGTGTGAAACTTTCTGTCCTTCTGAAAATAAAATCCCAATTGTTTTTGAGAAAAGCGAATTATTTAAAAAAAATAATATAACCTACTGTTTTAATGCAGACCCTTAACTTGACATGAAATTAATTTAAAAAAAAAATGTAGAAAGTCAGAGTTATACCAGAAGACAAACTCTGCTAGAATTACACCAAATTTTTCTAGGACCTTTTATCTGATCTTTAAGCATACTCCTTAGCAGACTTTTGCTGAATGACTATTTTCATCTCAAGGTATATACTGGTTAAGTCCTTTACTTAGCCTCAGCTAAGTGAACAAGGTTCTTCTGGCCATTCCAAAACAGAACATTCCAACAAGGAAGCACAGAATTTACAGACTCATTTGGTATTTCTAGTTGCCCTGGCTTCTTCTACATTTCTTAGGGCTAGCAAAGCAGGATAATGTGGGCACAAACAGAAAAACAAACGAAAATAAACTGGGTTTCCAAATCAAATTTTCATCATCTTCCAAACACAGTGCTACATCAAAATGGAAAATGCTGACACATATGCTTTCTCCTTAGCTCTGGAGAGAGCAGAAAATCAAAACATGCAAATGTCAGGCCACCCTGTAGGGCCAGCCCACTGCTCCTTGCACCAGTGCTCTGCATCCCCTGAGTGATCTCTCCAGTCACACTTTGTTAAGTGTCTAATCTCCATTTTGGATTTTATGACATAAGCCAAGGACATAACCTCTAAGAATTACAATACTAACTTGGAAACTATTGGCATCCAATTCCTTTATCAGACAGTTTTCTTTTAGACTTTTTTAAACTTTTGCTAGAACACATCTGATACAAGCTCTGAATTTTTCAGTGAAACATTAGCAAAACCTATGTATTTTAAAACTCATGACTACCAACTTCCAATTGGTCAGGGCCTCCTGCCTCCTTAACTCTTTCCTTTTTGAAAGCACATTGCCCTGCGAAGGGTAATTCCTTTCTAATTAACATAAATGGAGTTAGCAAACTCTCTTAACAGTATATTTATTCCCAGAGATGGCTCTGTGTACCTGTCTGATATATTAACTAAAAAACATTATTATCTAACAACAGCTGAGATTTCAAATATTTGGTTCTTAGCCACTACCAGATGGTCTCCAGGATATTACTCTTTAATGAGGAAAAATGAGCTGTTACATATTCAAAGTACCTAAGAGACAGGAATGTAAACAAGCTAGGATTTGTACACCTTCTAGACAGCTACAGGAAAAAAACCCTAATATTCCGAGCCTCAGCTGATGGGATAGCGTTAATGCCCGTCCTCGTAGCTGGGACAATGCTGAGGTTTGGATTAGTGTGACAGTAACATTGTCAACACACCAGTGTGTTGGTCGTGTTTATGTGGCGCTTACTTTAAACCAAGGACTTCTCAGTTTCCCGTGCTCTGCCAGTGAGGAGGTGCACAAGAGGCAGAGGTGAAATGCAATGCAAAATGTGTGCCTTTACAGTTCGGGTAGAAAAATACCCATTCTGATAACATCATAAAGGCTTCGAGGGTCTTCCAGAAAAGATGGCAACAAGAAGCTTTGACTTTGGGCCTGTCAGGCCAAAACCAACTTGTGATCAAGGTTATCATCACTGCACCAAAAAAACACAAACTCTTGGGGTTGAAAAGAAACAAGTACTGTAAAACTAAGTTGGAAACTCCATAAACAGAGAAAATATGCATACATATGAATAACTCTGGCATAGTTAAAGACAGAAGCCTCCTCATTCTGCCTCTGTCTCCTTTGCTCACACTTCACTGTCTGACCACGTGTTGGACCAACAGAAAAAAAATTAGCAAATGCTCCAAACAAGCAATGAAGCAAACAAAAAGATCCATGTATTTACCAGGAATTGCTGCTAGCATCAAACTTGAATTTTACAAAAATGACTCTTTACAAAAGATGATGTGATTTTTTTTTAACTTTCAGGGCTTATGCTTGAATAAGAAAACATTCAAATTACAAGGACCTGCTATCTCCAAGTTTTTCTAAACAATAAACAGTCTTGAGTATCTTCTGCTTAAGGCATTCTAGAAAACTTTTTTTGTGATTCCTAACAGATGGCTGCATTGGCTTGGAGCAACTTATGCTTTCGTACAGAAGTTTTTAGTACAGCAGGATCTAGGTGCTGCAGAACACATCACCCAACACAGACTTGCAAGAAACCCGCGGTTTACACACAGGAAAAAGCAGGCACAGAAGGGAACCAACACCACCTAAAAGGATAATGCGACGAAGGAGGGAGAAAGCACCAAAGATGGGAAGCGGCTGGGGATTCTGGCTATGGACGACACAGACTTATGAGGCCGAAGCATCCCTTCCCCTGGACAAGCCACGGCCACGAACGGGAGCAGAAATCCGCGTCGCTTCGAGGGCAGCGCAGCCTCGTCTCCGGGGCCAGCGCGGTCCCACCCGCAGCGCTGCCGGGAAAGCAAGGCGGCAACAAAGGGAGGCGGGGGCACGGCCGGCTGCTCTGACCAGCGCAGCCCGAGTCCCGGGGAGCCCTGGCCCGTGGGCCCTGCCGTAAGTCAGGGCCTCTCCGGCCGGCGGGGCCCTACGACTCTCCCGGGAGAAGGAGAAATAGGAAGACCTCCCTGCGGAGAGATAAGACTGCGGGCAATCGCCTCGTCACCCCCAGGGGCGGAGGGTGGCGCAGCCCTAGCGCTCTACCCCCGCGAGGGCGGCGGGGACTGCCCACACGGTGCGGGGGTGAGCAGCCGCCCCATCACCGGGCCGGTCCCGCTGCCCGCCCCGTCCGGTCCCCGGGGGACGCGCGCGCGACTCACCTGCGCCCGGCGCTCCCCTCCGGGCCGCCGGCCCTTGAACGGTCACCGCCCTCCCATTGGGCGAGCCGCCTGCCTGTCACTCTTCTCCGCACGCCTATTGGTGCTCCGTGTCCGCCGCTTCCTCCGCCCCGCCCTGCCGCGCCAGGCGGGCCGGAATCCCCATCGTTCCTGCGCCGGCGGGGCCGCGCCGCGCGCAGCCACCGGGCGGCCATTGGCTGAAGCCGCCGCTTGTCTTCCCCAGGCGTGCCTGCGATTGGCTGCGGGCTGTCGCGGCCCGCCCCCAGCGGGGGACCGTCCGGCGGGTGGGTTTGGTCCCGCAGCTTCGCCGGAGGGCGCGGCGCAGGGAGAGGCCCGGTGCGTGTGGGCGGGGACCTGCGAGGCGAGGAGCAGCAGGGTCGGCCGGAGAGTGCGGGATAGCCGTGCACAAGCCGCCGGTGTGGCCGCTGGGTTTATGGTACTGCTACCCATAGCGAGCGCGCGGCAGCCGGTTGTTCCTCCTGAACCGCGCGGTTCGTGATTAAAATAGAGAAATGACGTTTATCACATACTGTAATTAAAGAAATTAAAGTATTTTTCGGGAAGTGCTGCATGTGTGAGCCACCACGCGGTTGATGTGGGTGAAAATACAAGACAAAAAGCTTTCCTTGAACTTCGGGCTTGAAGCTTCTCGTCCCCTCCACTATACGTGTCTGGTCCTTGCCTTCTGTGTTACGTGGTGCCTTGATCATTAGCCCTACTTTTTCGAAGTTTGGTATCTCTATTCTGCCTAACCTGATGTGTGCATTTATCACTTTCCATATTCCTTAACAGTTACTTGCTCAGTCCTTCCACGTTCTTTCACTGGACAGGTAGTTACTTGATTAATACAGCCTTAAGTGATCACAACTGTGATGAAATCACAAATCTCCCTAAAATGGTATTTTCCAGTTTCAGCCAATTATTAATTTTCCAGTTTACTAACAGGTAGTGATAGTTTTGCTGCCAAACTTGCACACTGTGTACTGAAAATCAAGTTAAAAATGAAAATGGTGAGGAGGAGTAGTGTAGCAAGACCATACCACATTGCTGACATAAATAATACAGGGATATTTCTTACTGAGACCCATACATGAACTAGGTTTCCCTTTACGTTATTACCAGTATTTTAACAGTGCTCAGAAATAAGATTCAAGTGCACCCTACCTCATTGAATATGCTTCTTTTATTGTGAAGGACAAATGGATTAGTATCCATTAGAATAATTTTAACTAGGAATCATATTATTTCATAGAGTAGCCATGCACACAAACTGAAATAGCTCTACTTTCTCCCAAATTTGTTACTCTACTTAATGGAGGCTGTTGATCACTGGTGAAAAATCCTGGTATATACCAGTTTCCTCCAACAAAAATCCTTGGACCTCCTGCATTTATGTGAACTGTCTTGAATTTATGTGTAATTTATATGTATTTTAATCATTAAACCCAGATTCTTTCTTCCTTGCTTTTGATGACAGTAAGAAAATCCCTACCATATGGTCTACTTCAGATGAAAACTGTTAAAGTCCATGGTGAATTCCCTGGATATGTAGAACATACATACACAATTTCCTTCTGTTTGTGCACAGGGTTATGCAACTTAAGCTCTCAGATTTGGTCTTTGAATCCCTTCATTGTTCAATATAAGCTTTTAATATTGTGAATGCTGTTGGAATGCTTTGTACATGTCTCCAAAAGGCTTTTGCTAGCTGATAGGCTTTTGGGGCAAAGGCCTTGGAGTGTTGGAAGGTTAATTTGTATTCCCATAACTCTAATTTGTCTACAGTGGACTCTTGGGCTTACAGAATTTAAAGTTATGCAAGAATACAAGACAACACTGGGCTCTGTTACTTTCTGTTGATGCCACTTCTGCAAGCCTTGGCATGCACATTTTAGACTGTGTAGCTTTTATCTCATTTTATTTAAAGTTACTTCTACTAGTATGGAAGATCCATTTCAGTAAAAATAAACACCCAATCATTTGCAATACTTAAACTGTTAAAAAACCTGTATATCAATCTGATCTAATTTTAAAAAATGGTACCAATTTAAATGAGCACCTTACAATGGTAAACTTAAGAACTTTTCAGAAGACAAAATTAGCATGGGAACAGTAACTCAGTATGCAAAGAATATACAAATACAAGGTCCAAGGATAATTATGAACTCCCCTCTCACTGCAGTTTTCATCCATGCTAACTGCATTCTTGGTTATAGTGTTCAAAATGTTCTTCAACTGGAAAAAAAACCCCCAAAACAAACCCCAAAAGAGATTGCCTGCATTAGAAACACTGTAGATTCTCTGCAGTCTGAAACTGTGAAAGTGAAATTTTTTTCACTGGAAAAAAATTTTAAAAAAAGAGACCTGAGAAGGACACAGTTGCTCAGTGCTTTATTTCACAAAAGAATGAACATCTCAGCAAATGTGTAGTATCCTACTTTCCACATATCAGCAGAGCCCAGGCAGCAGTGAAATGTTACTGTTTTACATCTATGCATTATTGGGTGTTAGAAGGAAAAAGTAAATTGAGCATAATGTCCAACTATAAATATTGTCAAATACACCCGTTATCAGTCTGTTTTAATTAAAATAGATCTTATGCTGCCTCCTGTTGGTCACCTACAAACAGAAACATCTAAAATTAATTTCCACATTAGGAACTGCAGTCAGCACATTCTATAGTCTATACCTTACCTACTACCCTACATTAACCAGAGGAGGTAAACAGTTTTCTTCACAGAGTAATACCATAAACAAATCTGACCCAGAGAATCTGCTCCATTTTGTGAATATAACAAATTTTTAACAGCAGTAAACTGACTTAGTACAAATGTATTTAGAATGTAGAAAACAAATTAATTAGTCCTTAAATAATAATCATCAGGTCTGTGCAAACATAATCAATAAAACACCTGAATAATTGATATTTATTATAACAACTAAACCAGTATGATAACATTACCAAAGTGCCATAATTTTTGATAGCATTCTTTAAAAATTAAGATTATCCAATATAATCATCACTGGGTATTAAAATCCTACATACAATATATACTATCTTCATGTATATTATACTGGTCATGCTTATCATGTATTCTGTGACATAAAATAGAATACTATTAGAAATGTTTTGGTTACATCATTTAAGTGCAAATAGATTATAGTTTTACATGCATTTTGTATGTTTAAACAACACTATTTCAGTGAGAACTCTAGTTACTATTTTTAGAGGAAGGTACTTTTTCATAAAGCTTTGATCCAAAGAGCTTTGAAAAGTCATAAAATATATTAAAAGATTCACTTTGCATTAATTTTGTGACTTTTGTTTTTAATTGCATAAATCCTGTGTATACTGAAAAATCTGTTTGATCCAGACTACAACAGTTACTCATGCAAGTAATTTATATTCTTTTGTCCAGTTCACTGAGATTTCTTACATCTTTAGCATTTAATCACAAGGTTTGGAACATTGGTCCTTACTTCTATCACAAAGCCTTGTTTTTAACCATGACTTTCTAACACTCCTGCTTCTTCTGCATTCAGTTCTGCTACCAGATTTAATACTTTGTATGTGGAAACGTGGCAAATGATCCTTTTTCCTTATGTGAGAGCTGTAGCACAGGTTTACCTGCCTAACTGCAGAAAATCAGTACCATTTCACAGTAACTTTTCTGTAAGCAATGCTCAGAAGTAACTGCCATTACTACGTTATTTCCTGATCACCGAATAAGAGCTCAACTCCTGGTGAAATCCATGAATGATTTGTCAAACAGGGAACTGACATTACTTCCTGCACAAGTGTAGTGTATTAAAGGAGCAAAGCATGTCTATTTTCCCAATTCAGCTTCAGTCAGTTTTCACTGTCTATACTGAGGAATTTCTTACATACGTCACTGCTCTGTCTGATGTCAGATGCCAGACTCTTGCAGCAAGTAGCTCAGTGGAAGACTAACAAAAAGATCTGCTGTAGGGAAAAACTTAGGGGAAAGAGCATCACCTGAATGACTCATGCACTGTTTATGTGGTCCAGCAATTTGGTCATGACAGTGGCAATTAAAACACCCTTGCAATTCTCTAGTCTCTTCCAATTTGCATAGCTATTTATACCCATGTACTATGGGCATAATATGTTACTTCTCTCAATGCATAAATTGCATATTCATATTATTCAGGTATAAACACGACACAGATACACAAGCAAAGGTGAATTGGGCCTTGTATTCAAATGATGTGACAAGTTGCAATAATTAATGGTTAATGAAGTCTCTATGCTACCCTGAGTAGCTTCATTAAAGCTAAAACTACCACTTTCCTATGTGTTTGGTTTTTTCCTATTGTTTCAGTAAGTAGGAATAGTATTCTTCCTCTCTCTACTCAATACATTTGCTTTGAACTAACAAGTAGTTGTGTCCCAATATAAAAATACTTGCATTTCTGTAAGGTGATTGTAAAGGTTACCTAGCTATGCTTAAAGTATGATTTTGAGACTTATGGAAAAAAAAAACAAAATAAATGCAGAAGTTGCCTGAAATACTGTAGCAAGCTACTTCTACAGAAATGACACACATAGTAATATACATAAATTACTGAGTGGAAGGATCCTGCTCTATTAACATGTTCTCCAAATGTACATGATTCTGTTTTACATACTTATGAAAATTGTTTTGTAGAATGTTATATAAATTTGTAAAGGTACCTGATAACAAATCACAGAGTCAATTATAGAATCAGAACCTTCCATTGTTTACTGTTTTAAACAGAAGCATGTTCTAGGCAATATTAAGCTTTAAGCATTAATATTCAGCTTGGGTTTTGCAAAAAGTACATGCAGTAGTGATGTGATAATGAACTTATCACAGTTGTCTCAAGACATAAAAAAAATGTCTCTGAGCCTCACTAAATTTTGGTCATGTTTTTAACTGCTTGAAAAGATGTGATTAAATGTTTAGAACCATTATTCTGTCTGGCAAAAGACAACCTTATTGTTTTCACAATACTTAGATGGAACATAAGAGCTCTCAGTGTCTTTTCTGGATACCTGGTAAGAAAGGAAATTCTCAGGCTGTGATATATAACAAATTAACTTATGAAACCTAGCTAATTTCAGTGTCCTCCTTTCAGAAAGAAGACTGACTTTGTAAGCATGAGATCAAATTTACTTCACAACGTATGGCTAGACTAATATTAGCACTAAATGTCCATTACAATTTTACATTATAATAACTGACTACTTAAAGTTTATTAAGCAATATATTGTGTAGTGTTTACTGTGTAATATTTTAACATCTAAAATTACCATGAAGTTAAAGTGTTTTAATTAATTTAAATCACAATAGATGATTTCTCACCTCAGAAATACTATTTACTATTGACTTTTAATATGGGTGTGCAGTTTTGTAACTTTGTATTTGATGTATGACAAGATACAAACTTTTCCCATAGTTAAGGGAGGCAACAGCTACAATCCTTTTTGCAGCTTGCTGCATAAGCAGCCCAGCGACTGCTTAGTAGGTAGTACTGAAGACTTCAGAGATGGAAGATTTCTGATAGAAAACATCCTGAAGTGTTTTTTCTTTAGTTAGCAATGTTACTAAAGCAAAGATATCACATGAATCATCCATCCTGCAGAAATCTTACCTACCCTGCAGTATGTTATTGAAGTTTATTTTGCCACAGTTAATGAAATGGAAACAGAAAATAAAGCTACTACTAAGGCACAAGGATGGAGAAAATCTGGTAAAACTGAAGAGCTGAAGATGACAGTAATTATCAGTCTCTTCAAGTTAGATACCTGGTTTCAATACTGTGAAGGTCACTTTGGCTCTTGTCCTTGCTAAGGTCATTGTGATAAGACAAAGCTGACAATTAATTCCTCTTACAGGTTTATGAACATAGAAAATCTAAATAACACTAATGCAAATGTCTTTTAAACTTCAGTTACACTGGGAAAACAGTATCACAGTCAGTTTTCTCAATTAGCAACTTGTCTATTGGGACAACCATGAATATTACAGAAATAATGGCAAACATTACACAAGTAATTCCTCGTGAATGTTCTTTTTGGAAAATTAATATAATTTTGAAAATTATTTTGATAATTACAGAAAAGAGTTGTATGTAAAATTAAGTAATACTGTCTGTATAACAACTAGCATGAATGACATTTTAATGGATTCTTCCAAAAGCAATCCTACAGCATTTAATTTAAACTGAAAATTTAAACAAATGACTACGTATTTCTCCATCTGTAAACTAATACTTAAAAATTGTTCTATAGCTTGTGCATTTAAATAGACTCTTTTGACTTGGGAGTTTCAAAATTCTCCAGAGCAAATAGTCAGTACAGGTGACCAAGGGTCCCTATATTTATTAAACTGAATGACCTGACAGTAAAATTCAGTTAAGGCTCTTGGCATTGGTGAAACTTCTTCCCACTCAGACCTACTACTGTGGTAGACCTGAACTTCATCTGTGATTTCTTCTGGAGCATAATCACCACCCAGTATATAAATTTTGTCTTCTGTCCCAACTGCCCCTGCATTAAAACCAGCACATTCAAAAGATCCTTCCCCTTTCCAAACACAGGTTTCTGGGCAAAAACTGTAGACCTTGTAGGTGGAGAGATCGCATATGTACAATGTGCAGTTCACTGGAACAGCTTTGATTAGAGTTGCATGGAAAAACTGCCCAAATTCTGCTACAAGCTCAGACCACTGATCAGTCATAGCATTATACTTAAAGAAACAGTCAAGAGACGGATTAAAGGCATCAGTAATCTCTACTTCTGAGCCAAGGACATAAATTATATTCTGGCATGCACTTGCCTCTGGATAGTAGATACCTCTTGGTAACTGGCTTACAGATTTCCAGTCTTTGGAAAGAGGATTATAGGATTCTACATCCAAAAGACTCCGAGTTTCTTGAGCTCCTCTGGTCTTTCCACCTATTACAAAGAGCTGATTTAAGGTTACAACAGATGTGTGCATTGTCCTCGGTTTTTTCATAGCTGACACTATGGAGAATTCATTGCTGACTGGACAGTAGCACCAAGTTTGGTCAGTGGCATCATGAAACGGTTCAGCAATATGAAGCCTGACAGTCCTATAACAATTCCCCTTGCATCCTCCAGTTATAAATATTTTTTCTCCATAGCTAGACAAACTTGACCCTGGCAGATCAATCATGTGTGTATGTGGTAGCTCTTTCCATTTATCTGTTTTGATGTTGTAGCAGAATGTATGTCTGTTTTCTCCATCTTCATCAGTTTTATGGACAAATATGTATTTTTCTGTTGTTGAAGGACGTGCATCCGGAAACAATCCACTGAAGTTCTGCACACTTTTAACTGCATCATTGATTATTACTGAGCAATTAGCACTCTTAAGTAAGTGTTCTTCAGAATGCAGAAAGTCCTGCAAAGTCTTTTCAGGTAACTGGTGTAATCTCACTTTTTTAATCAAACTAGGCAGGTATTTCTGCCGTGTTTCTAAGTTGTGTTTGGTCCATTGGAGGACAGCTTTCAACACTGATTCTTCCTCAGGGACATTTAGTTCATCAGCCTCAAGACATTTCTGTAATATCTCAAAATTCATCTCCAAGAAATCACTCGATCTGAGCAGCAATGAAAAGTGGTGTTGTACAAAATCTAGTGCATGATCAAACAAGCGGACAGACCCATAACTTTCTGATAGAGAAAGCAACTGTAAGCAATTCACAAGATCAATACTTTTTATTAGGAAGTCACTGCAAGCTTTGGAAAGGAGTGAAACTTGAAGAAATGAGGACAGTTGGAAGAGCATTTCCACATTATCATTGGTTATCTCTGTTTTTCCTGTGTAAGCATAATCAAGAAAAGCTTTCACTGCCTTGGGTGATAGGTTACTAATAGTAACATTGCCATCATCCCGTTCTTTCATATTAACTTCAAACATGGCTCTGTGAATAGAATACAGAAGATAGACACACAAATTAAAGATTTAGCAAACAGATGAGAACACTGATGTGGAAGGAGACAATTAGGGACATGTAATAATGTAGGCTAGTCTAAAATATGGAAGTTCTTATTTGAACAATGAATGTACTTAGTGTGTTTGTAGAAAAAAAGATTGGTGGTAAGAGCACATTCAAAGTAATGGCTTAACAAAATCATAGCAGCACCTGTGTTTTGTGTGAATTTTCACAAACAGTGATGAATTCTGCAGCTCTCCATGTGAGAGAAAATGTGAAATTGTTCTGGACAGCATCAGTTTCAATTTAGGAAAGAAAGGCTGTTTTAAAAAAATACATAGTAAAAACATCACTTGAGTTAGGTCATGTGATGTGGATGAGTACATAAAATTATGGGGGGGGTGGGAAAAAAGCCTTCCAAATTCCAGGCTGAGCCGAAATGGCCCGAGAGATGATGGGTGTAGTCCTCAGCAATCAAAGTAGGTGAGGGGTAAATGAGGTTTTCTCACACACAAGGAAACTGAAGTCTTGCTTTGGAGTTGACAGAGAGATGTATGAGTACAGGCCAATGTCAGAGAAAAAATGAGGTTTGGACATATGATTGCATGACACAACGAAACTGTACAGAAAGCAGATTGTGACTGAACACAAAGATGATGGCTGAAATTATGCAATGAACTACTGATCAGGAGATTTGTGGGAATTTTATCACAACTTTAACCACTTTATTCTAAGTGTGTAGTAACATTTAACCCCTTCACACAATCTAACATGACAGGATAAAATAACTAAAGTTTAACAAGCAGGCAAGTGCTGGCAACAGAACAGTGCTGCAATATTGCTTGCCCTACAGAGCCTAAGTCTCAAGCTAGAGTCCTCATGCCTTTTTGAAAATACAAAGAGCCATATCTGGCATACCCTTAAAGTGATGTTTGAATGCTTTACTCAAAACTCTGCAGATATGTAAATCATGATAATTTTTTTGACTTTTTTTTTTTTAAATTCTATTCCTTCCCTCCCTCCCTCCCAGAGAACTTAGAATCAACTTCCTGCAAACTCATACCAAATTTAGGTTTACCTGAAAAAATCACTGCATGCTGCCAGTACACAACGATGACAGGGAATTATTTCATCTTTCACAAGAATTTTAAAATCAAAAAATATATTTTGTTCTCTGAACTTTTGAAGTACTTTTAGAATTTGTTGTCCATGACCTTCAGCCACTAAGTAATTGATTTTATTTTCAGGAACAGAAATTCCATTGCAAATAGGTCTGCTAATGTAATCCCGTTGATTGGCCATGTTTTCTTCAATCTATTCCTGAAATGGAAAAATAAGTAATTGATTCTACAGTCTTATTACTAAAAATATCCAAACAAGATCAATACACCACAAAACAAACAAAGAAGTTCCCATCATTGAATTTAGTTTGTAAATCATATGCAGTTAGAAATTTGTGTTACAAGTGACTTCTACACTGAATTTGATAATACTACTACTTTGTAAAATATATTCACATTGAAAAGTAAATTATCTGCCATATGTCAGAGAACAATTCTACAGATAATACCCACTTGTAGGAGTTTTTTCAGGAAAATCCACAGGAAGCACATCAAGGAGTGTGATTGTCCTTTAAGAGAAAGACTAGTCCTAGGCTTACCCTCAAAAATCCCCAAATTCCTAAAATTTTATGTAAAATTAAGATGGAGAAAGAAAACTTTGTTACATATTTTGCATTTCAAAAGGCTGATCACTCTACATCTTGCAGTGGAAGGGAGACACAGGCTATTAGCCTGCATCCTAAGTGGATTACCATGAGGCATTCTGGACTGCAATAATAGAATACAAACAGCACCAACAGCCTGGCTGAATAACAGGACTGCTGGGGCTTACCAAATAGGGTCATTTAGAGACAGTTTGGTGATAGTACACCTTTGAATGTTTAGTCAATTGAAACTGATTTTGTCATGTACCTCTAGTCTTGTTAGGAAGCTTTGCATTTGCCCACTCTGAGTTTCACTTATAGTGGCATAAATTAACTGGCTTTAGAACACATTTAAATTTAAGACCATCTCCCTTTCAGCAGCCAAGTTGTTTTTTTGTCAGGTGAAAATCCCTACGCTGAAGTGTGGTTTCTTCTATGGTAAATTGGTTGTAACTGTTTTTTACAATGAAAATATTTTATTCCACTTTGTCAACATAAAGAAACTTTAAACATGAGTGTATTTTATTTATACCTATTTAAAGAACTATTTATATATTGCAGATACATAAACTGCCCTTACTGCAAATCTGAGTCAAGAGTACCTATTTTAAAGCTTGAAGAAACATTCCAATTTTTTTTTATTCCAGGATTTTGCTTCCACGATTCCAATTAAAATCAGCAATTTTATCCCCTGAATTGACAGGGGATAAAAAATTCCAAACAAAACCCGGAAACAAGAAAATATTGGTTTTCATTTTTAATTTTGTGAAAAGGCTCATCTGATGACACGATACATTCAGAGCAAACTAAACCATCAGGCAGTCTTCTTCATGTGAGGTACTTTTATAGCAGACTGATCTATACTTTATCTAGTCAAGTAGCTCCAACCACAAATAGACCTCCAGGTCTCCTGGAAGAGAAGATATCCAGTGATCTTGCACCCTTCGAGCAGGCATCTTCTCCTTCCCATGGCCAGACAATCTCAACGTATTCACTCTTTCCATTCTAAGCCTGAGGAACTAAGAAAATACAGAAGAACAAGACCACCATTTATTCTGATAATGTATGGCCTCATAAAACCCCAACTTCCATAAATCATAAAACTTTTTCATATGTCAGAATTCTCTAGAATACCTTTTTCTTATGAATTTAAAAGCCTGCTCCTCAAAAGGCTGAATCTTCAAAAGCAGAGTTGCTTCAGTAACATTAGTTTTTCACATTTGAATGAAACTTTTTTTTAAAAAAAGTTAATTTCAAAGTTTATTTGACATCACCTAAAATAACACTTCTTCTAAAAGAAATGTAAACCATTCTGTAAACTTCTGGAACTGACAATAGATTCTAGACATTTTTCTCCACTTACATGTAATTTCTCTGGCAAGCTCCAACCTACAACATGCTTTCTGTAGATAAAATTACCAGTTTCAGTAATACTTGTATCTGTATAATGAACATGGAAACATCTACTGTAATCAAGCCCAATTATGCTATTTTAGGCAAGACATCATATGACCACTTTCATACAAGCAATTGATGTTTCAGAATGTTTTCTTTTACCACATTATTACCATAAAGCCTCTATTCCAGTACATTGGTGTAGAGACTGTAAACCTATTAATTACATAATTAATTTATTAATGCTTGCATATATTTTTTCTTCTGTTCAAATTGTTATTTGACTTAATTTTCCTTTGTATATTTATTGACTACTACAATTATCAAGGGTGTTGATATCCTCTCTCAAGTTTCATTAGAATGAATAATTGTCAAACTTTCGAAGGTCCACTTATAAGGCTGAGTTTCTGGTTTTCCTTATTTCCTTTCTTGCAATTTTCTCTTTACTCCGGTTTGATCCTAAATTTCTTTCACTGATACAAGATTTGTTGTATAATATTATGGTTCAGATCTCATCACTGTCTCACTAGTCCAATTTGCAGTGCATCCTAATCCTAATCTCTAATAGCAGTATCTCATTATTTTCTTAAAAGCAAAATTCAGCAGTGTATCTTTAATGTTTTTGTCCATGATTAAGGAATGTTGTAATAAATACTGTGCAATGACAGCCTAATTCACCCTTCACTCCATTAAAAAAAAACACATATTAAAAAAATTCAATTTCCAGCTGTCTTGTAGCCAATTCCTGACTTATTTTATAATTTTGGTATTAATGTACAATTTCATTGACTCTGCTGATGATTTTAGCGCCCTCCAAACTCTCTCAACAAATTACCTAAACCTTGGTAAGTTAAACAAGGCATTTATAATTATTCATTCTTCTACAAAGCCATATGAATTATCAAGAGGATTTTTTTATAAATATTTGATCAACTCTGACAAAAGGGTAAGAAACGTAGGGGGTGCAGATATATGTTTAAGAGGTCTGCAGCTCAGGAATGCTGGGGAACACCCCTCCTTTTATTTGCTTCGTAAACTCCCACAGGATTCCAATTACAAAGTCTGTCTTCACGTGGATTACCAAGAACCAAGATCCAGAATATGGTTCATTAGAGTTGGGATCTCTTACTTTGCTTTTTACTACATGTCTGTGTGCTGTTCAGCAACTTTGCAGCCTCTTTGGGAAAATGACACAAGTACTGCTGTTCGTGATCCAATCTCTCACCACTTGACAAAACCTCCCTGCTCGCCAACTTTACAATCTTACACTGACAAATGCTCCCTTAGCTATTAGCCTGCTTTTCTGAAAACAAAAACAAAAACAAAAACAAAAACCAACAATTGGTTGACAAAGACAACTTAAAACTATTCCAAAACTAAACTCCCCTGAAGTTAAAAGTTATTTTTCTTGTAAGCCACCTCAAACACAAGTCCAGTTGGCTGCTACAGTGCAAACTGATACAAACTTCACAGTTATTAAGGTCAACCTCATATAACATGTTGTGGAGGACATATGTACCTCTCAAAACTATCTGTACAGGTCTCCAGTTAAGGGGCCAGGCATTCTGCATGCCTGACAATCAGGTGGCAAGCAATGGCCACTCTGTGTACAGCCAGAGAAGCCAGCAGTTGAACAGAAGGCTGGGGACAGACCTACTTCTGTTCATTATGGTGGATGAAAGAAGGGAGCACCTGGGAGCTCTGAGGGTGACAGCATTCTTACGATGTGTCACAAAATCCAGTAATAAGAGCCCAGTCCTCATTAGTTGTGCTGTTTATAAGACCCCTCTGTCATAGAAACACAGAGTGGTTTGGGCTGGAAGGGCCATAAGGGATCACCTAGTTACAACCCTATGCCAGTTTTAACACTGTCCTTTTCCCAAGGCACTACAGGATGGAGCAGTCCAGAACATAACAAGCTCATTGACCCAGATGCCGGGGAACCACAGTGAGAACTCTGGTAAGACCATAGTCAAAATATGAGATATACACACGTTCCTCTTAGTATCTAAGCATTGGTAAAAAGCTACAAGAAAGTGTTCAACTGACCTTAATTCCATGCAAACAGCTGCCAAAACCTCACTGAATTTCTAGTGGAACTTTTCACTTCACCAGTGTTAATGGTCCCTTTCCAAAGATATATGGAGGACGTAACATATTTATGATTGTTTTTTAGTTAGCAGCATCAACAATCCTTCTTAAGTGTTCTTATAATTCTGTACCTAGAAGATACTGAAATGCATAATTTATTTTCCTATACTTTTCCTTTGGAAAGTCCAAATGACCTTTAGACTATGAATTTAATAACCTGGATATATGTTGAATCCTAGATATTATACTAGGAGACTATAAATACAGCATACTGTTAAACTCATAAAAGAGACCAAAACCATCTAGGACAGATTTTCAGAACATACAAGCATACACTAAAATCACAGCCATTGCAGTATATCTCCTAGAAATGATTTTCACATCCATCTGAAAGAGCAAAGCAAACAGAACTGTGAAGTGACCTTTCAGCAGAGATGAACTTTTGTTTGTGCAGAAATCTGTTGTAGTTCCCACCAAAGCACTGATTGGAACATATTCACACAATGTACGTATACTAATAAACAATTTTGCTGAAAAGATTTTGCTAAACCAACATGCCAAATAGCCTTAGCTGCTACAACTGATAAATAAAATGGTTACAGAAGTTTAAATATGCTAATGAAGTTGAGAATGGTGGAATATGTGCATTTATTTCTTAGTGAATAACCAAGCAAAAGATACCAAACTAGGGAGAGGATGTGTAATAACAGTGAATAACTCAGATGAGGGTCCAGAAAGACAGTGGCAAAGACACCAAACTGTTTGATCACTTTATAATAATGAGATTAAAATATACATACAAATATGTGTGACTTCGAAATACCTATGGAGTTCTGTTTTGTGGAAGTACTGAGCACATGTAAGTATCACACATAACTCAGCTCATACTTTCCCAGGAAAAGCCCCTTAGGACTGTGCCTGCCTGGCAATAGACAGGACCAAACCCTTGGAATGGGACTGAGGCTCGAGACTGTTCCCAGCACAAGGGAGTGGCCATTCAGAAATTAAAAACACTGTGCATGTAGACGTTCTCTCCTCTTCCAAAGACAGCTGGCAAAATCAGTCTAAACTCAACCCTGATTTGGTACTTTCTTATTTACAAACAACTGTAAAACAATCCATCTGCTTTTATCTGAAAACACAATACAGCTGTGCTACAGCACTCACCAATTAAAAAAAAATTAAGTCTTCGTACTTCATAGCATGTATCTTATGAGAAATAAATTGCTCTTCAATGGAACATTATGTTTATTACATGGGCCTCTCCCAGCTTGGATAGTATGTCTTACTAGGGAGCAGGATTTTAAAAATGGGAAATCCAAGAGCTGGTATTTAACAGAACACTTTATGTACCTAGGATGAAAGAATTAAGCACAGTGAAGATGAAGAAATTGTATAGATTTCTCTAGAGAAATCAGGGGTTTTTTCATACAGAATTTAACTGTGCATTAATATAAGTTTTGAAAAGGTCAAGATCAGCATTCTAAGATCTAATATGAAAAGCATTATATTATTGAGTTTACTGTATACCCGTCAAGATGATTGCTATTTTTATTCCTTGTCCATTCAAAAGGAGGGAAATTAATGACTTGTTAAAGACACCACTCTACACTACGCATCTAATTTAATATTCACTAAGATGAGTATGAATGGAACAGGTGTCTGTCGGATTTGGTGACACTTGTAATTGCTGACTAAAAGGACAAGAGTGGTTTAAAATGTAATTAAATTATAAATTAAACTATAAATAAAGAGTACAAGTTCTGTGCTTTTATATTCTATTAATATGTTGATTGTCACTGATTGCCTAAGATTGAAAACACTAAGAGAATTCCAACTTCCTGACTGAAAATTTCAATGCAAATGAGTCTCAGATGTTTTCCATAAATAACTGAACTTCAGAGAAAAATAATATTCAGTCAATCGTTTTAGGACAAGCAAAAAAATGCAGAGGACATTTTGAGACTTTTAATCCATAAAAATGACATTTATCAATAATAAATGTTGAGATCGTCTTCTCAGATTGAAAGGCGACACAGAGACTTTAAAGATTTGTGTTCTTTAGAAGTGATAAAAAAAATCAACATGGAAAAAATCCCAGTATGGTACCCATAGGAAGTAAGGAAATCACACTAATTCCTGGAAGCATTCCAAAAGTGGAAGATTCCCACTATGCAAGCAGTGATCATTAAATGCCTGTTCCCTGACAAATACATAAACCCATTGAGATAAAGCAGTAATCACTTAAAAGATGTAAAACTGGCTGGATTTTATCCTAAAATTAAATTTCTCTAATTCATCAAGTTACTTCGCAAATTATAGTCAAAAAGATCAAGAACTGTAATTTTAATTTTCAGAGAAAAAATGGAATGAAATGACATACTGTGTCTAATTCTGGTGAAAATAACTGTAAATTCCATATAAGAAAATGACAGCTTTTAATGGTTTCTATAGTCTGTCACTTTTGCATGTGATTAGAATGTGGGGTTTTTTTCAAAACATGCATGCAATATTAAGCATCTTTAAGGAATATTTTGGTATACCTTATTATAATAGCATGTTTTACTTAAAATAAAGATGTGAGTTTATATTGAATACACCCATAATTGTATTACATATTGCACAATGCATCTTGAGCTTCAGTTTGCATTTACACACAAAGCTCATTTTAAAAAAATATCCTCTAGTGAAGAGAAGTGCTACATGTTTAAATCTCTTAGGTAGAGAGCACGGTCAAGCCAAAACTATCAGTAAAACCAGGGGTTTTTTTTTTTAACTAGGTAAGATCCACTGTCTATTAGTATTATCATCAATCAGTAACTAAATATACAAAAGGCCACAATTTCCTCTTCAAAGTGTGCAGAATACAAAGTTTGAAATATAAGCCTCATCTACAGTTTGCTATAGGTAAGGAGCAAGGTGGGATTTTTTTCTTGATTGTGTTAAATCTTCCTCTGCTGTTAGTTAACTTTGTCTGTGGGTTTGGATAATGCATAATATTATGCCATTCCCTGCTTCGTTAAATCATGAAGAAAAATAGGAATAATATTTTGGAGTAAGTCAAATATCCAATTCATTCCTTGACTAAACATTTTTTAATGCAATGTTACTTCTGCGTTTAAAATATTTTGCGAAGACCAATCTATACTCAGCTATAACTGAGACTTATTCTAGACAGAATGACCTTCTGGCCTGAATAGAAACAGCAGTATTCCATATTAATAGTGAGCTGGCAGTGCTAAACAACAACCAAGAAAAAAGGAAGATTGTAACAAACACCTGCAATAATATAATATTTAGCATTTTTGCCTCGCTCGTACATGGTCAATACAGGATGGATGAAGTGTAAGAATTTCTAAAGGTAAGCAACAGCAAAACGGGTTGTAAATTTTCAAACGGACCCTAATTTTTTAGCTATGGCTCAACTCCAGAACTTAAGGTCAAGCAAATTTATTACCTTTTGAGGATTTAGAGATGGCCCATAATTGAGAGTACATGAGAATCCAGTTTTGACAACCACTGGAATTCTTAACTGAACAATGAGCACGGGATACAAGAGGCTTTTGTTCGGACAGGTCCTTAGGAGCCAGAACCCTGCTAGGGTGATGCAGCGCCCTGCATCTGCTCTCGGGACAATCAGCTCCTCTTTATAGGCAATAAAAGGCAAACAGAGCCTAGCTCGCCGCTGCGACAGCTCTGCCAGGGGCGCGGATGGCTCTCCGGCAGGATGGATGCGCCGACGGCAACACCTCAGCAGGATGTGCTGATGGCAGAGACGGGCCGCGCATCACCTGTCCTCAATGGGGCGCTGCCACCAAGAACCACCTCCCCCTCCGAGGGCACAGCCACATCCCTGTGCCGCACAGGGCCGAGGGGGGCAGAATTTAGGAGGCAACTACGCTCTCTGTGCCACGGCCAGGGTTACCTGCCGCCCGCAGCCTCATCAGCCCCATGCAGCAGCAGCCACCATCGCCCGCACCCGCCCGCCGGGGGAGGGCAGCGGCATCCGCACCACTACTGCGCAGGCTCAGGCCGCCCGCGCCTGCGCCCCGCGGTGGCTCCGTTCATTCTAAGGGAACACTAATTCTGAGAGGACGGGCGGGATGGGGCAAAGGAATCCCCTTCTCTCACAGCGCGACCCGGCCGCGCCATGTGGCGCTCTCCGCCACTGCCGCCTCTCCGCAGGCGGCGAACCGCCAGTCCTCCCTAAGTGCTCCCTCCGAGCGGCGCGCACCCACCTGCAGCCAACACCCGCAGCTCACCGACCGGTCTGGCCCACCCTCCGCAGCAGCTACGCCAGCAGATTGGTTCCTTCCGGCGTCATTCTCCTGCTCCTTGCACTCGGAGTGGCTTCGCCGGCCGCCGCTCCAGGTGAGAGCCCGCCCATCTCCCTGAGAGGGTTCCTCTCTGACGTCACCGCGGGTGCAGCTCCGCCGCAGCACCGCCTTTCCCCTGATAGGTCGCTACCTGGCGCATTCCGCTGTCACTCACGGGGCGTTCTGACATCGGATTGGTCATTGCCCTTGGGGGCGGGGCCCTCCGTGTTTCCTGCACGCCGATAGGCTCCCGCCAGGCGCGCTGGGCGGGGCATGGCAGNTTCGTTGGGCCTTTCCCTGCGGTGCCTGGCGGCCCCGGCGCCGCGAGTGGCTGCTGGCCGCACGGCTGGTGCAGCCCGAGGAGAAGGAACGCATCGGCCAGTTTGTCTTTGCCCGCGATGCCAAAGCCGCCTTGGTACATGGGGAGCGGGGACGCGGTCGTCTCTGTACACAGTGAGCGAGCATTGCCCAAATTCTTGATTTGTCGTAGGAAAACATGCTGTGCAAAGGCATTTCAGATATATAAAGGTAAAAGATGAGGCTTGTATAAACGTATGAAGCTCTGCCTCACTGAGAAGCAAAGAGGGACGGCGGGCTGCTGTCAATAGTTATTCTGGAAGACTTCACAATTTCCAACCCGTGGTACCGAGTCGAGGAGACCAAATCTGTATACCCTGGGAAACTCTACATAAGACCATCAGTGTAACGAGTACAAAAAATAAAGCTGTTTTACATGATTCAGGTTTTAAATCTCGCCTAATAATGTAGTAATATCCTCCTGCTAATTAGACTGGAAGGAGTTACTCATCACATTTTCCGGCTGGGTATTTAATTTAGCACCTAGGTATCTACTATGAATGGATCTACTGAAAGGAAGGCTGTTAAGATAATATTACTGTTCAGGGTGGTGTAAAAAAGCATTTCTGTATGCCACAAAATATTGTAAATAAGTAAATAAGGTAGAGAAATGAACAACTGTGATTTGTCTAGGCAAGGACTGCTTTTCATCTTGAGTTTACTGTGCTAATAGTGACAACGTATTTGATACTCTGATGAACTTTTGCTCTACACAGATTTTATAAAAGGGAGACATTTAAATAATTTGGCTAAAATACACGACTTGATATCAACAGTAATAAACCAACATTTTTTAGGCAAGTTGTTTTCTAGCAACCACATAGCACAACAGTTCTGTATGAATTACTTCCATTTTATTTCATAGGCTGGTCGCCTGCTGATGCGGAAATTAATTTCAGAAGAGCTGTGCATACCTTGGAATGAAATACATTTGCAAAGGACATCAAAAGGAAAACCTTTTCTGGCCAATAACTTACTTGGTATCAATTCAAATTACAACTTCAATGTCTCTCATCAAGGAGATTACGCAGTCCTTGCAGCTGAGCCTGAGCTTCAAGTTGGCATTGATATTATGAAGACTGATTTGCCAGGTAATGCATTTTGGTGACTGAAGCAGATTCTGCAGTGTTTGAGTACTAAACATTTTTACATTTCCCAAAGAATCAATCTGTGTCCTAGAAATTTAGTGTACTTAGAAGAGAGTGTATTGTGTATTTGGGATTTCTTGCTGTTAAATGCACTCCTCATTAGTTTATTTGGAGTGCATTGTAGAACAGATACAAATATATTTCTCATTTAGAGAAGCAGAACCCTGGGGAAATAAGGTCATGAATCCTTCTATCATATGGGCAGTACCAACATCTGCAGATACTTTAATTGTGGATTTGCTGTCTGTGAGGCAGAAGCAGGGACATCTTTCCAAATAGGGACAATGGGATCCATCCCTATGAGAGCTTCATAGAATGTGTTACTTAGTTATCCCATAAGTATGGATATTTTATGTGTTAGCCAACTGGCAATAAAGATACTCTGTGAATGTGCAGTAATCCTCAGTGAGAGGGGATCATGAGGAGGGATGTGAGTCTTGGGAAAAGACTAAAATTTGCAAAATTTAGTTATTTGCCTTCTTATTTGCATGAAATGACTATATAGATTAGTGGACTTTAGGATCAAAATTAGGATTTTAGCAAAGCGTATTCTTAAATACATTTTTTGGAGATCATTTAGTTTGCAAATGTTCGTCAGTGCATGACTGGGTTAAAGGAGAAACATACTGGGATTTATGATTCATCCGAACTCTCTTTCTTTTAGAATCTTCCTTAAATGTTTGACCAGGTATGACAGTAGTAGTTGTGTTCTTAGAGACTCTTTCTCCACAGTTTTTTACTGTGCATTTTATGCTGGAAAATATGTTGTGTTGTAAGGTGGAGAAGCAGGTAAACCGTGACTCGATAACTTTCTGTCTGATCACTTTATACCATTTTAAGGCTAACTGCAAGTGTACAGTTTTGGATTGTCACGTTTAGCTAGCATGCACAGAAACTGTGCTGAAATCTAAGGTTCTTTCCTGTGACTCCATCCTGCAGTAGACCCTCACTCTGAGTGCAGTGGTCAGCTTGTGAGGCCACAGGGTGGCCTTTGGAGGATCCTCCACCAGACCTGTTTTGTGTTTTTTAACAGGAATTGTGTCCAGTGGGTAAGGCAGCTTTTGTACAGGCGCACACCTGACTGGACTGCAGTAACACAGGGCCCAAATAACCAGATTAAGCTTGAAGCTGGTGCTTTTATCATAGCTCTCTCAGGCATAGCAAGCAAGGTGATGTCCCAGCTGTGTCTCCTCACAGCATCCTGCACACTCTCAGCCTGTTTGCTGAGGGAGCAGACTTACAGAGAAGGCCCTGATGCCATGCAGACACTGTGCTGATACAGACTGGGTTAGCCATAGCCCTAAAACACAGCACTCTACAGGCTGCCATGTACCCAGTACCCTTGCAAACACTCTGGTTGAGCTGCCACTGGCCTTACCACAGGACTCACTAATTTTAATTCCTCATTCCAAAAACGCTTTTAGTTTAAGCAGGTAAATAGTGAAAATCAAAACGTTCAAGCATTTGTCTTTGAAGCTTTTCTTGAGAAGTGCAAATTCAAATTTATACAGGAAAATAAAAAAAATTGTATGTGGAAATAGGGATATCTTACATTCTCTGCTGATATTACACACAGCTGTAAATGTAGCTGGTATGTTATCAATGTCCAGGTGACAAGGTTTATGAAGCATGTTAAAACTTAATTTCTGAAGTCTAAAGACTAAGTGTACTTTGAGATCTGATACAGACAGGCTTCAGTGTTTTTCTCAGATAGATAAAAATGGTGGTTATTTTTGAAATGCTGGTGATTCCAAAAACTGAACAGTGAAAGATGAGCTATATGTCTTCATTTTTGTAATTATCATTTGTATATTTGAAATAGAAATAAAATACTAATGGAAATAATTTTATGTGGGAAAGAGAGCCAGTAAATAAGTAATATTAAGGGTAGAACTTCATATTACAGAGACTGTAATTTAAAGCTGACCATCTTCTCACCTAAAATTTTTCTGAGGAAGACTTTTGTCTTAGTAGAATCACCTGCAACGTTTTTTTTGTTGCTGGGCTATGAATAGGTAACACTGACTTTACCAATATTATGTTCTCTGATAGTTCCACTGAGTGGCGCTCTTGTTCTGCACTTGCTAAGTGCATTATATTTCTGAAGGTGGATCCACTATAAATCTCTTTCCTTGGAACAGCTACAAGGACAAAGAGTTCCCTATGAATAAAGTACATTTCAGTAGGTTTGTTTGTTTTCTTCAAACGCTTGCTTAAATACATAGTACTTCATCTTGTGATGTTAGCCAACAGCATCTTGATTGAGGTCTCTAGTCTGTAGCTGTTGTATTCCTTTGTTGTTCAACCAGTGAGCATGCAAAATCTGCAGTGCAGATGTACAGGAGTATCATGCAGCTGAAAGTTTTGAGAAGTCTGCAGCTTGTGTGCTAATATGTTACAAGGAGTCCTGGTGCATGGAAACATTTTACATCGCTTCTAAATCTCTTTTTGTTTTACTTACTGTTCGTAAGAAGCTGCCACTTTCTGTATTACTTGTGCTTCATTATTAAAATCAGAGAAATTAAACTACAAGACACAGGTTTCTTCAAAGCTGAAGGCAGGCCACTCTAGAAGGTATTCTTAAAACTGCTAACAGAAGCAGTTCTACAAAAGTTCACCAGGTGTGCAAAAGGTTATCACCTTTTTTCCTCTATTCAGATATTGAAGTGAATACTGTAGTGATGGTAAAAAAGGAAGATATCCTCTTTAGGTATTGTGTGTTACTGCTTTTTGGTTATCTGTCAGGTTATTGTAGATTTAAATAAGTCTTTCAGTTTAATTGTTTTTGAAGAAATACTGAGATCAATGATTATTTTTTTTCTATTTAGATCGGTTTAAAATGAACTCTTGAGTCTTTTGGAAAAATGCATACTGTCCTGTAAATTTGTTAGTAGAAGTGCCTGTGGACATTATTTGGCTAGAGAGGTAAAGCTTATAAATTTACTTTAAGCCTTTCAAAAAAAAATAAGAGGATTTTCACAATGTTGTTAACACCTGTAGAAAAAAACTGAGCTTGTGTTTGATTTTTTAACTTACGGAAAAGAAATTCTGCAATAAATGTCAATTTGGTTTGAGTGGTGTATGGGATGTTGATTGACCAGTCACTTAAACTCTGTAAAGTAGAGAGTTTTCAGAGACAGGAAATAATTATAGCTTAATAAAGATTGCCTTGAGCATTTGAAGAAAAGTTTCAATCTTGGGCATGAGAGCTTTCCTGCTATGCAAGTGAATTTCTTTTCACTAATGCAATTTTTTAGCTTAAAGGGATTTGCAAAGATAAATAATTTAACAGTTCATTGCATATATTTGAAAATCAGCCAGCAATCTTTTTTACCTATCCCACTATATTTACTTTGATCCAGACGTCTCCAGTCTTAATTTTATACCGGAATTAAATATTTGACATGCAGTAGAATTAGCTTTTCTCATTAATATTTTGGTTTTATGCTAGGCTTGACTGTTAGAAGACACAAAAGGCTAAATTTTCTGCGCGTGAATTTCACAGAAAAGTTAATTTGATCTAAAAATACTCCATTAAATGCTTTTTTAAGAAATCAGGCTATTATGTGCAAACATCTTATTATTTGAAACTGGTTTTCTCTGAGGCAAGGAAATATAAAAAGAACTTGACTCATTTTTCTCTTTTTACTCTTATTTTTACGTTACTGAGGTGAGGTAATGCAAGAGATGATAGAGATCTTCAAATCAGAGACAGGTCACATGTGTATAAGTAAGTCCCACACGAAGAAGCTAAATACCATACTTCAGTGTAGCTACTGGGGAAAAGCTCTCTCCAGATAGTTTTTAACTTTGTGCTGTTTTGGTGTATTCATAAGCCTACTTGAGTTAAGCACACCTACATCATAGTTAAGATATTTGGCATGTCTTTTAGCTGGTAGCCATATTCAAATTTTTGAACTTGCAATGCTTATTTAATTGCTGCATTTCAGCTTTTCAATAAGAATTTGATGACCTAGAAATTAGATTGTTTAAGGTAAAGGTAAATCACCTTAAGGGCAAAAGTACTCTAAAGAGCAAAGTTTTAACTGTTTCTGGTTTTATTGTTGTATTTCAGTAAATCTTATAGCAGCAATCAGCATCTAGTCTTTTACTGCTAGAGATAATCACCAAATCGTTTGCTAATGCTACAGCTTTAAGAGTGTAGATGCACTGCTTGGAATGAAGAAATTAACAAAGGGTTTGATTTAAATGTTCCTTTTTACAGATCAAAGAAGTCAGAATTTATAAATATGTATGTAAGCACAATTTTTAGATGTGAAGGGTGTTAAAAGAGCTGATATCTTTGTTGAGCTAAAGAATCACAGTTTACACTGAGTAAACAGGGAGGCATTTCTTTGTTCTTGTTCTATTTGCTACTGGGAAGAAACAGCCATCTTAAATGTATTCTTAACAAATATATAATATATAGCAATTTCCTTGTTGTGCTTTATTCACGTTTCTAACACAGTTTTAACCTGGAATTACACAACTGTGTAACTGATAAAGCACCAGCGCTTGATAGACTGTGAGAGAAAGTTGATATTGTGATTAAATCTCCTCTTTAAAGGAAAATTTCTTTATTTTCCAAAGAAACACTCTTAATCCTTTATAAAATCCTTAATCCTTTAATAGAAAAATGTTAAACAATTTGGATTAAAATATAAACTGATAGAAAAATGCAGAAGTATAAGATTAGGATATGGAGAATATGTGTTTAAAATGAGGAATAAACTAGTGATAAAGAAAATAAAGATTCTAAACTAGGAGCTTTTATTAAAAATAAGAGTTGGAACAAAGAGTAACTACAGGAATGCTTGTCAGATTGTTTGGTGTTGTGTTTGGGTTTTTTTTTGTACTGCACACTGCATTTACAGTAATCACAATTTATTACTTAATTGGTGTTTTGGGAAATTAAGTTATACAGTCACAATGATCAACTAAATACAAATGATTTTTTTTTCTTTAACAGAACTAAAAGTGCTTCTCAGCCTGCACTAATGACAGGTAGCTTTGGCTTTCCAAATTTAGAAAATGTAGCAGAAAAATCCTATCCAAGGACAAAGGTTAAGTAATTACTATGTAGATATTAAAAAATTGCCTTTGAGAAGTTTCTTGCTAATCCTGCCCATTTCCAATAGCTTCAGCTTTACAGATGCATGTATTTGTTGCATGAGCTGTAACATAGAAGCTGACTTTATTTTGCATTGTTAGAAGCTTATTTGGATATTGACTGTGCAGGTATTACAGTTTGGAGCTCTTTGTGGTTTCAGGGTTGTGAGACAGTCTTTCAGAGACCAACTTGCAGATTTTTTTAAACTGACTTATAAAATGGTAGAAACTTTTCTTAAATATTTCACATCTTTCCTCTTTAAATGTAAGAAAAGAAATAGCCTCAGCTGCATTTTGCTAATGTATTTGCTTTCTATTTCCTTTCTAAGAGAAATTGTGATTTTCAACAAAGCAAATATTTTTATATTTCCTTAATAAAGATGATAGGTTGCTTATGTTCTGTCAGGTTTTCAGGAAAGTAGGGTGAGGACACATTTGCTACTTCCACAGGTAGCTGTTTTCTTGCCTTTTATTGGGTTGGTTCTGAGAATTCTGAGCATTCATAGCTATTATGTGCTGTGTTGTATTTTGATGGAAAATCCAATTTTGTAGTGTATTAAAAAATTATTACTTGTCCTGCATAATTTTCTTGTTTGTTCATCAGACTTGTTAGGTTCTGTATTAAGCCAGTATATCTTCCTTTCTTCTTTCCTAGTAAAAACAGATTTAATAAAAGCAAAGCAAATGCTTGGAGATTATATCTACAAGAGTAGCTACAGCTGATACAGGTGAATAGACCATTGAAGTTCATGAGTTTTTCATCTGTGGGCCTCTGATTTTTCATCTGCTTTTGCCATGTTACAGCACATTTATCTTCCACTTGTATCTTTCCTTGTATATTTTGGCTGGATAAAAGATGGCTCCTGCAGTGGCCAAATTTGATTTGATTGATGTTAAAGGGAAGGATTGGGGGGACAACATGCCAGTGACTAGCTGACTGCTGTCTCTGCTCTGTGGGAAGACTCTACAAAGCAAAACATGCTGGATTTTAGCTGTCAAGTGGGACAGTCTTTCAGCTGCTGGCAAGCCAGACAAATGACTTTATAAGGTTTTGGTTTTTTGGATTTTTTTGTTCATTTGTGTTTAAAGAATGTCCTTATGTAGGAAAGATTGACTCCTAAATTTAAAACACTAGTACTACTTCTCTCGTTATGTGGGATTTTTTTGAATTCTTGATGGAGGGGGAATAGAGGGAAGGATGGTGTACATAGAGGTGGGAAAGTTTTAAGTGTGAAATTAAAGGATATTTTTACTGCATTTGACTGTGCAATCCATGTACTGGGACAGGCTTCAGTGCAGTGTCCCAACTTCTGCCATTAAAAAGCAACTCTGTTCTTCATTGGATTCATTACTGCATAGGATATTGTGAGGTTGAAGGACTTAGTTCCAAACTGTGTCTCTCAATATTGAGGACCATTTCCACACCAATTTTAGAAGAGATTCTTTCATAAAAGTCTTTCAGAGAAAACAGCTCAGTTTGAATCAGCTTGTGCTTTCTAAGGTCGCAGAGCTTCCCAAGCTTCCCAAGCAAGGAAAAAATTGCATTAGTCAGATCAAGGAGATGTTAGAAAGTGTGAATCATGTAGTGAAATTCATGTGGAAGCTGAGGATGACCTAGGCACTGAGAATTGGCTACCCCTCCCACCTCTTTTGTCCAATATAGTATTTTATATACCAAGTACCAACTGGATTCCAGTGTAACGCCAGGTTCTGCAATGGTGTTAGCTTCTTAAAGATGGACCTACATTCCCTATAATTACACTGTCACTAAATACCTAACTTTTCCTGCTTGATAAAGTGTGAAAGGGAGATCTGCTATAGTGAGTAAATCTCCTTTTTTTGCTTGTCTATTTTCTTGGACTAGTAAGTTATGCTTGTTTCTCCTTGGACTAGTAAATGATATTAAGTTATAGGTTTTCTTTAAAATGTTAATTTTAAAGCAAAGGATTAATTGTCCAAGATTTCAGTCAGTATTTCTGAATGTGTAGAAAGGCCTTCCAGTATATTACCTCATAAAATGTGGTAGAACTTTCCAGAGATATAGTGTCTTGGTAGTACTATGTAGTGTAAGGCTATAGCTGGTCAGATACCATCTGGACTTTTTTTTTGCATCTGTATTTGTGTCCTCATGACTAGCTTTATCAAGAAAAGTGTATTTTTATGTTTATTTAGAATTTGGGGATTGTGTTTTAGTGTGATACAGTATAACTTCCTAAGAGTTGAAAGGAAGTTCCTGCTGTTCTGGTAGTTCAATGATTGCTATAACTGATATATGTCCTATAATGAAAATCTGATTAAAATGTCATATTTGTGAGGTAATTTTATTTGCTATCACTACTTAGTTGTAAGTACAATTTTTCTCAAAGAATTTGAGGTCCCTGAGTCATCTCAGTGATTAAGATCCTTTGTATTTTAAATGCTTTTATTTTCTCCACTCAGAAGCAAGCTAAAACTATGGGCTTGGGCCCAGATATGTTTGACTGCAAGCTCTTCAATAGCAAATATATGTTCCAGCTGAATGTTTGGCATGGAAAGAACATGAAAAAATATTCTGGAGTCTGAAAAAAATTTGATAGGATCTGGAATTTTTTTTGATTTCCAGAATAAATGAAAAAAACCGTGAGTCTGTTGCAGACAGTGTGCTGCTTGTCTTTCAATTGATCAGATATGAGGTATCCTGTTAACAGTTTTTAATTTTATTACAGGTTTTTTAACCAAGTCATAACTGTGTCAAAGCTGCTGTTTTTCCAGTCAAGTTTTAGAGGTAGAGCTATCTAAGCCGTTATGATTCTTTACTTCCTTTTGTTTTACATTGACTATCAAGGCAGCTTGCTCAAACATTTATCACTGCTTAGGCCCAACTGCAAATGCAATTGAAACCTTAGCAGTTTCTCTAATATTGCAGAGACTTAATGATGCTATCTGCAGAGAAAATATCAAACATTACCAAATTATTTCAGCCTCTTTATGACTTTTCCATTTTTGCAATCTGGAAAATGTTGAGTAATTCGTACCAGGCAATGTCAATTTTTCATGCATTTTAGAATTAGTGCTTCTCTGGAGTGTGCCAAAATAAAAAACATCAATGTTAACGTGACAGGAATGGATGTTTAACATACATATAATTGGAAGAATTGCGGGATACTGACAGGAAGTGTGTAAGTCATATGCAAAGTAATGCAAATCCAATTTCCAATTCACACTAAAGCTGTGTGAGGTAGTAAGTTGAAAAAAACATGCATTCTTAATGTTCTGTCTGGTTCTTGTAACCTAGTAATTTATCTCACTAATTATTTGCCTTCTGTTGTTCCTAAGCATCTGTATGAGGATTAGTTGGTATTAATAAACAATTAGGAGTAGGGCATCTGTCGCAGAAATGTTTTCTCTCTATCAGGTTACTTTTGTTTCCTTTAGAGACAGTAAAATGTGATAAAATACGGTTCTACACCTAAAGGATTGTCAGCCCAAGAGTCCAGGACTTGAAACATTCAATACATCTAGTAGAGCTGGTTAGTTTGTAAGCTTCATAGCTGTCTTATATTTCACATTATTAGGTGGATTGAGCTGTTCATGCTTCAGTTGTTCATTTTGCTATGTGTGACATGTCACCCTGCCGCTTTAACTGTTTTCCATCTGAAAGCAAACTAGTTGTATTGATTAAGTATTAGTTCTTGATCACTGACCCATTTCTTTTATGCAGTTCAAGTTGGTGAGGAGGCTCTTCAAATTCTAGGGTTTGTTTTGTATTTTTGTTTTGAGTATTTGTTTGGGTTTGGTTTCTTTTGTTTGTTGTGTTTTTTTCAGGGGATTAGTTGATCAATGAGCTGGCCATAGTAGCTTTATATACTACTATATATAGTTTATATACTGCTAGTATACTATAGATACACTGTATCTGACCAAACCAAGTTGAAGAGTGTAAACTCCTAAAACCTGAAGTGAAGATGGTCGGTCATCTACTCTTCTCACTGTTTTTGAGAATGCATACCATGGTTTTAATAATTTTTGGGACAAGTTTGTGGCCTGCCCTTGTGAAGTGTACACTGTATTTCCAAAGCTGACCTATGATTAACCTGATGTTTGTAAAAATGTAAAAAATTGTATGGAGATTTCTGTATTAGCCTTTTAGGTAGTATTTTTCACTATTAATAGCATCATAGATCTTAATAGCATCATGGATCTTAATTCTGATTGCCTTTATCTTCCTACAAATGCAGCTTGTTGGGATTCTTTAGCAGGTAGAAAAATGAGGTGAAATTACGCCATATTTATGTACTATTGCTACGTGCATTTGCAAAAAGGACTAGAGGATATAGCCTGTTTTCTTATTCTTCATTCCTGCCTCTTTTTAAAATCGCTCTTTTATATCTGGTCTGTGTCATTACTGTTCTACAGGGAAAATGAAAAGCAGATTTTTTTGACTAGTCTTTAAAAAAATTTAACAAAAACCCAGTTATCATTGCAGTGGAAAACATGGTATTATGCATTGATGTGAATAGCTCATGCAAAAAATCCAAAATGCAGACACATATGCACACACGCTTACCAGCATATAGCATGTTTACTTTTCAGGCTTAATATTGGAGTCTTTTTTCCAGTATGACTCAGTATTTCCTCTCCTCAATCTTCCTGGAATTTCCAGAGTGTGCTTTTAATTTAATGAAGAAACTTAACTTTGGGTTTAGATTTTATTTTCAATTACTGGAATGCAATTTTTGAAAGATTACTTAGTTCATATTCTTAAGCTAGTATACTTAAAAGTTTATTAACAAGGAATGTATTTTAAAATCAGAGAGGGCAATATAATTAATGGTCAGCATTAAAAGGAGTTAGTTTGTTATTTTGAAGAGCTCTATTTCCTGATATAGGCAAGTAAGAAGTACTTATTTAAGAAGTAAGTTTATTTCTGAAACAAGCTGACGATGGGGAGCTACTTCAGAAAGGCACATTTAAAACTGAATAATTAATTGGTATATAGAATTGTTCCCGTTCTTTCAAAGGAAGCTTTTTATAAATTGTGGCAAGTGCACTTGAGGCTTTTTTTTTTTTTTAATCAAACTAAAAGCAAAAAACATAGCATTTAAACAGAAACTTTCTGCTGCTTCTAGTTTTGTTTCCTTCATATCTCCTATGTCATGAGAGACATAGGAAAATTGAGGAGTTTTAGCAAAGGGCCACCAAGGTGATTAGAGGGTTGGGGAACTCAACTTACATAGAAGTGCTGATGGAACTGTGTTTGTTGAACCTGAAGAGCTGAAAGTTTTGAAGAGAGGAATCTAATCATAGCCTCCCTGGAATGTGGCTGCAGAGAGGATGTATGTAGTTGTCTTAATGAGGGTACAACAGGAACAGGGCAAAAGGCAGCTGGCTGAGGTTGTTTCAGGGCGAGTTCTATCTCTATACAAGTCTTCACCATGAGAACAGCAGGATACTGGATTAGGATCCCCAGAGAAGGGGTGAAATACTCTGCTTGACAAGGCCCTGGGTAACCCAACATAAAGCTCTGTTTTTCAGCAGAAGGTTAGACCAGATGGTCTCCAAAGGTCCTTTTCAACTTACATGTTCCCTATGGTTCTGTGAATCTGTCTGTGTCTGCTGTAGAAGCAAATATGGAGAAATGGACTAGGCAGGCTGTTGTACTGCAGGTAACTTTGTGGAGAGTAGTAGTCCGAAGTTCTCTGATCCATTCCTCCGAGCAAAGCAAAGGTACTGCCTTAAGGAAACAGGGAGTGAGTGCACTTAAGGACAAAGTGGTGCCTGAGCTCTTCAGAGGAGGAGTGTGACAGACAAGTAGGAGTGGAGGAGAAGGTACTGTATGAATTTGAACATGAGTGTTGAGAAAGGTAGCTGAACGGTTGAAGAAACCTAGGACAAGAAAAGGGGTGAACAATGAGGGAGAAAGCAATAGCATATGGGTTTGACATGTGCTTGGTGTACTAAATGGTTTAAGCATCAAGTGTGATCACCACGTGATAAAGTTGGAATGGCAGGTTTGACAATGCAGAAACCTTTATAAGCCTTTACATGCTGAAGGTAGTGTAGTGTGAATAGTCTTGGGTGGTTTTCTCTGGTAGTCCTGAGTTATTGAAAGGGGGAGAACTCTGAAACTAATAGAGGAGGAAGGGTACACTGGGACATTCTGGAATGTTTTGTAGTTTGACTTGCAAGAACAGGCTGAAGCCTCAACACTGTTATCTTAAATATTCAAGAAAAGAAAGGCGGAGGGGAAAGTGAATAGCTTAGAGCAGGTAATAATGTAATTAATGTGATTGTAAAATGGGTCATAAAAACACAGAGGTGAAAGAAAATACCTTTCTTCAAGTTCAACAAATTGTTTTCTTATTTTTTATTGTTTCATGGAAGTTGGGTTGTGTAAGTAGATGGATATAGAATTTGCCTCAGTAATTCATCAAAGCATACTTAGCATTGTGGTTGGCTTTTTCTTCTACTCCTGAGGGAGTTTAGTCCTGTCCTTAGATTGTTCTGGATCGTTCCATTAGCTTAGTGCTGCAACTGTTGACAAAATTCTGTCTTTAGATGTTTACTTTAAAATGCGATTGAGGGCATCTCTGAAATGTCGCTGCTGCGTCTTGTGGGATGTTCTTGTCAGATAACACTTTGCAGAATGGTTTGGAAATTGTGAGAAAACCTGAATGTGTGCTTTAGTGTAACATTAGTTTGTTCAGATCATTTATTACTGTTGCCAATACCTGTTTTTATTTACTTCTTAGATATCTGTAGAAGGCAACCACTTTATAGAGAAGGCTTAATGCTTTTGCCCCTGGTTTAGGATAGGGGAACATGAGTGTAGAAAAGGGAAGTTCCTTGCTGAGTCAACTCAAAGAATTACTGGCACGGCTACTGTTAGAATCTGCATCTTAAGCAATTATTTACTGAGTGGACTCTTCAAAGTAGCATGGTATTGGGAGGGGAAAAATGTTTTGGATTAAATATGACTAATGTTTTGTTTTTAGTAAAGACCATTGAGTAACCTATCAAAGACATTGTCTCAATATGTGGAATTGTCTATCCAGATTTTGATTATCCCTACTAAAGAAAATAGATTGTTTTCTGCCATTATCTCTTTAGCCACCTGTAAGCCCAGTTGGACTTGGATGCTTGCATGGGATACTGATTAACATAGGCTGTGGGTAATTAACAAGGTCCATGGATTTCCATGTACTATAGAAGTGCCATTGATCAATATAATCACACACTGCAATGTCTTCTACAAGGTAAATTTAGACTAGTGGGAAAAAGCAGTGAAGCCCCCAAAGAGCTGCTGCAGTGCCACACAGCTGTGATTATTTTTAGAGGAATCTTAAGTTTAATCTAAGGATTTGAAGGTTTGGTAGTTTGAGGCTGGGTTTTTTGGAGTTGTTTTTTTTTCCCTTGGTATACTTCTTAGTTATTATAGGCACCTCTCTCCCCCTATTTTTATTCCAGAGTGTATCCAATCCAAATAGCTTAATATGTATGTGATAAATTTGGAAGACTGTACTTCTACAAGTGCTTAAAAAAGTGTTTCCTTTGTATCTCAGCATCTAAGGGCAGGAGGCAGAATAACTTGATGAATTTTGATGAACAGCATGATGTTTTATAAAATGTTACTAGATCAAGCTGTCAGATGCCAGAGACTGTATAGGCTACCTTTGTAGCTGAATACAATTTTTTTATGTTTATATAAAATCATCATTGGTTAAATACTTTGCCTTTTAGAGAATGCTGAAAATACTGTGTCCTGAATAATCATCGCTCACTGCTTTGAGGCTGTATAAATTCAAATGGTGGAGCACAATTGGTTCATAAATTTTTTTTCTTAACGAGTTTTTTTTCTAGAGTAATAATATGAGGTAATTAATTTGGCTACTATTAGCATTCTGTTAAAATTTGTGTAAATATCTCTGTCTGATTTATAGGTAGTAGCTCAATCCCGAATTTCTTTCACATAATGAAGCGACAGTTTACTGAAACAGAGTGGGATGTAATCAGGTCTATGAGCAATGAATGGATGCAGCTGGATATGTTTTATCGGCACTGGGTAATACTTCTTTTCCTATTTAAAGTCTGCAAATGTTCACATTCTTTTCTGATACAATTTATTATTTTCATTATAAAAATGTAATCATTTTGTAGTTGCATAGAATCATAGAATGGTTTAGGTTGGAAAAGACATCTGAGATTATCAAACCCACCACAAACAAGGTAAAGCATTCATATCTGTATGTACCACTGAGTAATTTCAGTTACATGTTTATTCTAATGCAGCAGGTTAGGCTGGGCATAAACTATGTTGATAACTTTTTCTCTTGATAATTTCATCAGTCTACCCTCACATTTATACGAGTCTTAAATTTATTTTGTCTGCAATGTGTCCTCAGAAGTAATGTTTATAGAGCAGTAAATAGCAGTTTAGAAAACATTTTATAGCCAGTATAAATAAAATACATTTTTTGTGTCTTTTAGGCCTTAAAAGAAAGCTTCTTAAAGGCCATTGGAGTTGGAATTGGCTTTAACTTACAAAGAATTGAATTTAATGTGTCTCCATTGCAACTGGAAATAGGGAAGACGTATAAGGAGACAAAAATGCTTCTAGATGGAGAAAAAGAAGAGGAGTGGACATTTGAGGTAAAGAACATGTTTTCACTAGTGAAAAGCAGTCTCAACTCCTTATGGTTGCCTTGCATGTTTGACTTTTTTTTTAATTGCAACTTTACATCTTTAGTCTGTTTAACTCCATTGAGCGTATATTAATCAAAGCCTAGGATATAAATCTGCAGCCTTTTAAAAGTTTTTTTATGATTGCATGGACACCCTGTAGATGGATTTGTTATAATATCTTCTTATTTTTCCGGTGCCTGGAATATATTTCCTGCATTCTGGGAAGGTCATCCTAAGGTATGCAGGAAGATCACAGAAATCAAGCCTGATTTCTTGAACAGGTCTAAGATTCCAAAGTTCTTCATCACTTGGTCTGGAATTGTTGGTCTTAATTGTCTAATTGAGTCCTGGGGTTTGGACTTTTGTTTTCCTTCTTAAAAGTTATTGAGGCTTATCACTAAAACATCTACCCTTTCAGATTTGGTAAGAAATATTCAGTATCATCTTGTGTAGTTTAAAGGATATGTAGGTGAAGAACTGATAGAGATTTGGTTTACTGGTGGACATGGCTGTTCTGGGCTAGCAGTTGGACTTGCTGGTGTTAAAGGTGTTTTCCAGCTGAGATGATTCTGATTCATCATGATCTCAAATTATTTAATTACCTTAGAAAAACAAGCTTTAAAGACAGGTTAAATCACAATCCCATTTCTCTACATCCCAGAGGCATGTTTGTTCAACCACTTTTAAACAAAGCAAAAAATGGAACAAACTGTCAAGTGCATTTCTCAGTAAGATTATTCAGGTTCAAATACATATTTGCATTTTGAAAATACCTATATTGTTGGAGACAGCTGTTCCAATAGAGCTGTCTAAATGATAAATTTCTGCTATATGTTTATTTTCTTCAGTATACAAACTACATGTACCCTGTGCATGTGGGATGAGAGAATGGCTGTTCCAGTAATGTTTAACTTCAGAGTATAAGTTTCATTCTTCACCATTCATTCCTTCCTTCAGCATTCCTATCCACTTTTGGTTTTGCATTGCAAGTCTATGCATACTAAATCAGCCCTCTTACTCAAATCCTATATATAGTATATATATAATTCCTATATATAGAATAGCAATATCAGTATGTCATGAAATTCACTAGTTGGAATTACACTGGCTAAGGAAGTTATTGGGAAAGCTGTGTGTGATACGTCTTGTACCAGAATGCTTTCTGTGTTACTGCAGTGTGCCATGGCCAAGGGAATGTCTATCTCTCTTCACTGAATTCTGGAACTCCTGATTTTGGTCTTTGATGTTCCTGTGGTTGATTGACAGAAATATTGAAGATGATAATGCACATAGCTCCCTGTAATACTTAAATGGTTTCTAATTGTTTGAATTTTCCCTATGACTTAATAATTACTGCTAGAACATTCATGCAGTTTTTGTTTGAGGCATGTCTCCAATTCCACGCTTGCCCTCCTGCTTTCCAAGAATACAGCACTATAATGAGGCAGATTCTTGTATTTCAAAGAAAGGGCTTAATATCAAGTTTCCGTTAAATACAAGCTCAATTGGGATATAATTTCATTTAGATATCAACATTCATTAAAATTAAATAAATAAAATGTTTTTCAGTTACCAATCTCCAGAGAGTCTAAAATTAATAAGCATTGTTTTGCTTTGTTGTCTCTTCCTTTATATCTTTTACTTTTGTGTCCGTTTTCATACTTAGAAAAGTCTTTTTTGTCTCATCAGATTTTTGAAATAACTTTTTAGTTAAAAACACTAATTTTGAGAAATATGAAAGAGTCACCCAAGAGCAGACATTAAGTGACCTGTAAGACTACATATTACTGATATACAGACTTTTCCTTTGATTCCCTGTTGTGCCAAGTTTACTTGAGGGCGATTTTTCTATCAAATAAAAAAATATAATGACCTCACTTCTACATTTCATAACTGCCCATATCTTAGTGAAAGGAAAGTGTAATAGAGGCCAAGACTGTTTAAAATTCAATTATCACATATTTTTGATTGATTTATTTCAGTTTTAGAGAACCTAATTTACTAAAAGTGGAAGGGAGGGAGAAATAAAGGGGATTTTATCCATTTAAATTGCACAAAATATTCTGAAATCTCTTTCAGAAAGTACCACTGTAAAATGAAAAATAACTTTAAATTCATAAAGACCAGGAAAGGATCCACCATCTCATACTTGTCATGACTAAAATGTAAAGAGAAATACTAATGAATCAGAACAAATCAAAGTTGACACTATTTAGACGCCCTGTAACTATTCACAGAGCAAAGCCAATTCAAATTGGAGATAGAATTTTCTGTGAACAGTGCAAAAAGGCTCCTCTTATTTCATTGTAAATACCAAATTAACTACTTTGTTATGTAGTTGACTGTGGTCTTTTTATGAAGGGTTTAGTTTTGCTCAAAGCATCTTTGCCCTCATTCACTCCCTGTGTTTTTGACTTGAATTGAAGGCAGTTGATCAGAAACAGCCTCTTATTGTTTTCATCTTGATGGAAGGATTTAGCTTTAGGGTCTTGTTTCCATATATTCCTCTAGAGATTGCTATGCAGATTCCCTTCAGCTGTTTTGGAAGGAGTTGGAGGAAAAAAAGCTTTGTTTAAAAGCATCAATTTAATTTTAAGATATGTCTGCTATCTGTGTTGAATATTCTTTATTCATATAGATGGTGCACGCTTTCCTCATTTTACAAAGGTGACTTTGTGTAGTAATAGCTAAAAGACAGCTAGCCCAGTGAAGAGTGATAACAGTGTTTTGTCAGGCTGTTGATTTAGAATGGGGTCATTATGACGATGGTGATGATGATGATGATTATTATGGGGTAATTCTATATGCTCCCTTTACTTCCTTTGGAGAAAATAAACTTGGACAATTTTCCTAGTTTCATCTCTGGTACAGTTAATTTTCTTCTTAGTAGCTGGAATTGTGCTGTGTTTTGAATTTAGGATGAGAATAGTGCTGGTAACACACTGAAACAAAGTCGAGAACTCCAGTTTCTCAGTGTGTGCCAGTGAGGAGGCTGTGTGGTATGAGCTGCCTACTATGTATAAGCTGCCTACTACTATGACAAGAATGAAGTAGTAGTTAATTCTAGTAGAGATGAAAGACGTTGATTGAAAATAGTTATGATTAGTTCTATCATTTAAAGAGATCAATATAAGTTCATAAGATAGATTTGTAGTAGATCTTATATATGGAAAAATCTATTGGCACTGGAACTATCTTGGCACAGGAACAGGTTTCCCGGAGACCTTGTGGGTGTCCCATCTCTGTAAGTGTGTAAGGCTAGATTGGATGGGGCCCTGAGCAACCTGGTCTAGTGGAAGATGTCCCTGTCCAAGGCAGGGGGGTTGAAATGGGATGATCCAAATTTGTGGTCCCTTCTAATATAAGCCATTCTATGAGATTATGAAAAATAAATTCCTAATTAGTGATTTCCAAAATGTTAAATGTATTCATGACCCTTGCCTTATTGGTCCCAGTTGAACAATTGATCAGGAACAATAACTGAGTAGCACTTATTGGAATCAATATTAAAGAAGAATCTTAAATGAGACATAAGACATTTCTGTTTTTGGACCTACCTCAACTTTGGGTACAAGTATTTTATATAGGAAATGTGATTTATCCTATACTTTGCTCTGGGATTAAGAAACAGCTGGCAGGACTGCTGTTGCAGAAATAAATTTTTGCATTTTTTATAATAAATATTTGCTTGATTTATGTGCAAATTGATAACTTCCAGAACATGAATTTCAAAGAGAGATTACCTGGGTCAATTTGAAACATATTTAGTAATTGCTGGCATGCAACTGTAGTTGGCATCTTTCACCCTCAGTAAGAGAAGTTAATCCTGTTGCATTGTCAGGAATAAATAAGAATAGAAACTTTTATTTCTAAGACTAGCTAATCCAACTGGATTCACTCATCAATCAGTTCTGCTCGCTGGGAAGGTACAGATTCATCATAAGCTGTCTGTTGTTCAGTGAATTTATAATGATTTGAATTCCAGACACATCATTCTGCCTAGTCTTTGAAATGAGATCATTGTAAATCTCTGTGTGCTCTAGTAACACTTTTGTTCTGTGCAGACAAAAACAAATTTTGGTCCATTATATGTTTTCTGGTTTATAGAGAGGAATCTTAACAGAACAAACTCTACCCTGAAGGAGTAGAGAGGTTTATAGAGAGGAATCTTAACAGAACAAACTCTACCCTGAAGGAATTCTATATAATTGTCCTCTTTTTGTTTAATCATCTATTTCCATTTAAGATACTAATTTTACAAGCTAGTGTAGCGATATCTCCAGGGAAGCAAGTTGATCACTGTTTTTTATAGTTTCAGTAGATTTTAATAATTCTGTTGCTTAAGGTTTTTGCTGGCCACTAGTAGAGTCCAGGAAAGATGTTCCTTTCTGTATTTCATTTGGATTTACATTGCTCTGAAACAGCATAGATAGATGAAGGGCATAGTTTATGTTTTATTGTAAGATGCTGAAAACTCTCTTGTGACCGCAGAGGATACATGAAAAAAATGAAATGGAACCTTTTTCATTCACTTTTCGTTGGGCAGGGTCTCTGCAGGGCAGTTCTATCTAAAAAGTCACTGCCTGTTAAATGCAGTTTTGAACTGAAAAATATTATTTTGTTAACAATGTGTAAAATACTATCTATAATATGGTTTAGTTGCACATAGAAGTAATATAAGTTGACTTCACAAAAAGAAAATTCTGTGCTTAAAGCTGTTTGCAGACTTCTGAATACAGATGTAAGCCACTGCTGAATGTTCTGTACTGTTTCCTCTGTTCCAATCTGTCTTTGACCTCTTGCACATGCAAAAAAAGTGAAAGTCAGAAAATTAAGTGATTAAAAGGGGATATAGTAATTTTTCCATCTAGAAGAACATAAAACACCGCCACCCCAGAACTATAGAAATGATTTAGCAACACCTGATCAAACATCTAATATTCATCGTCTTTCTTCTTTTTGAGGAAGTTACAGGAATTTGCACTCTAAGTGGTTACTTCTGAGCTAGCATTCTTTATGCTTGACTTGCTTTCAGTTTTGTACCCTAGTAAAGGAATGTAAAACCCAGTTTTCATAGGAAGTACTTTTATAGCTCTTGCAGTCTTGTAAAGTTCTGATTATACTGTAGGTTTATAAGTAATTATATTAAATATTTTTCTTAATCTAGACAGAATTGAAATATTAATTTTCTTAATAGCACTTTGCAGAAAGATATGACAACAAGAGCTTGATGGGGTTTTAAGTAGATGAAGGTTCTAAAGTCTACTGCTAAAGCTGTCAAATGGGCATGGTTTTGGGGCTGAAGAGATCAAAGTAAAAGCACAGTTGTGTTGCCTCACCAGCACCCCCTCAGCCAAGGCACCCACATTTGCCAGAAACATCCCCCAGCTTTACAGTTTTAGTGGTACTGCACGTGACCAGAGCAGCTGCTGCCTTGGCTGCACTGGGCTGAGTAGATTTGAGCTGAGCAGCTTGGCACCTTTATATATACATACATACATATATGGATATATATGTACAGGGCTGGTTTGGAATCACAGAAATGGTATCCTGGCAAACTGAAGCCTTTGAAAATTCTGTGTAGTAGATCATCTGCAGAAAGGCTTGATGCACACTGTCACCGTTGTTCTAAAAGACATTTTGCTTGGATTAAAAGTGGAGAAAAATGAGGCAACCAACAACCTGTCAGAGGAAATTAGAGGAGGTTATCATGGTGCTTTCCTTATATTATAATATAGTGCAATTAAGAATATTTCCCAACGAAGCAAATACAGAGATTCTGTCTTACATCCCTGGAAAAATATCCCAATGACTTTCTAATTTGCAGATTAATGGCAATATTGAAATGAATCATTTTCCTAGGTAAAATTCTTGTTATTCTTGAGTTCTGCTTTAGAAAGTGTGCAGAAATTATGTGAAAACTTTTGAATAAAGAAGAATGGAAATTGTATTTCCTCCTGTTAAACGTAAAAATTTTTTAAAAGTCAATGGAATTACGGCTTGCATGTGGAATAAGCATTATTCAGAAACAGTAGAAGTCTTTGGGGTTTTTTTTCCTGAAATTGTTTAGGATAAATTTTTAGTCTTTCTAGACGAAAACACTTTCAAACCAAAGTATTAAATAGGTAAAAACTATATTACTAAATATATAGTTATACATCTAAAAATGTCAATTTGTATTTACACATGGCAGTACTCAGACTATGTCAGGAATTTAGAGTTGTGCTCTTACATGCTGTCTGAAGCCAAGAGGGAGAGAGTCATTATTTTAGGTTTACACTGACATCATTATTTTTCAAAATACCTTCTAGAGGTTCACAGTTCATCTCACTGGAAAAGGATAGCCAAGATGGGTTATATGGTTTGGGACTTAGAAGGGACTGGTAAGGGGATGCTCAGATCACAAATTTGAATACAGATATCAACAAATGGATAAGGTGATGGTAACCTATAGTAATCTGTCCTCAGCCCTGTGAACATTTTAATGTCTGCATTGTTGAGTTCTCCAGCAAAACTGCTAAAAAGTACTACTGCTTTTTGAATATCATTATTGTAAAGTATTTTAAATGATCTTGTGCTATTGTTCTGAACCATTTTCTAAACACTTATATAGTCTATCCTCTGGAAACAGAATAAAGAAAATGCATTTACATTGCCATTTTTCATCTTTACTAGGAAACCTGCTTGGATGGCCATCATCATATTGCAGTGGCACTTGGGAAACAGAGAGATTCTGAGGTAAGGAATTGTGAAGCAGCTTCATGTCTTGATGATCACTTGAATATAAACTTAGGCTGCAGCTAAAAGTGTATCATCTCATATACCAATTAGGGCCAAGAAAAAGGCTTATCTTATATACAGTATTAATCAGAACCAAGCAGTATTACTGAAGTGTTTCCTCTAGTTCTGTTGTGCCTATTTCAGGAAAAGTCTATGAAGGAGAAATAGTTTCAAAGGACAGTAACAGATAATGTCAAGTCTGTAGTGCAAGCATTCAATGTGTTCATTCAAGAGAAGATTAAGTGATTTTTGTCACAGCCTGCTAGTACTCATGTGGGAAAGATGATTTTCACAGAGGGAAATTGGAACAGTGAGCCAATCTGGACTGCTAAACTTGTATGACTCCTCACCAAGTTGATTTTAGTGGGAGACTGTCAGTGCGTGTATCCCAGTACAGATCCATCGCTCAAACACCATTATGACAAGATAACCCTTGAGACAAACAATAACCAACAGATGGGAAAAACAGCAGTGTTAGTCTTCATTCCATGTGGTGTCTCTATTGAGAGAAAGAGAAAAGCTACTTAAAAGCTTTTCATGGTTTTCTGTTTAATTTTAAAAATACCTCTGTTGTGAAAATAGCAATAAAAGTCAAATTTAAGGGACAGGCAGATAGGCAAGTTGTAGCCAAAACAGCCAGACAGTCAGCAAATGAGAGTGTGACAAATTGCCAGATTTTTCTCTAGTGTTTGAGTTGCTCACAAGAAAATTTGTTAGTTGTTTTCTGTTATTTAGACATAAAGATTCTGCCAGAAACTAA
>VWYI01010190.1:0-29647 GCA_013399455.1 Anthoscopus minutus | reverse complement strand
TATATATAACAGCAATACTACCTCATACCAAGTGCTTCAATTTTTAAGAAGGCTGCAGGGAGAAATGGCTAAAACCATAATCACTTCAACATGTTCTTTCCACCAGGCTTTTCCCATTTGAGGAAAGAGTTCTTCTCTTACAGGTAGAAAACAGACAAGAATTTTTTCCTTTGTGGTTTTGCATTTAGAATGCTAAAGGCTTTCTTATGATTATAATAAGAAGGCTTTCTTATTCTTTCTCTAGGAGACGGAAATCACCTACTGAGCTTTTAAATTCTTAAACTAAAATTCAAGTTTTAAGTCAGCTACCCACATTCAAGGCCAGATCTAACTACATGGGTCACAACTCACTGCCAGCAGCCAGAGTCACTTGTATTTTATGCCTCTGTCATGATCTAAGGATTCATCATATTTTTTAATTGCATTTCCAAAATATAGTACACCTAGTAATTTTGCTATGTGCTCAACTTCATTAGCATGCTCATTCCATTAAATCTTTGATCATGTAAAACTGGCAACAGCTAGTTTACAGGAAATCAGTAGCAATGGTACTAAATGAAGATAATTCACTGTCTGTAACAGTGTTATTTTCAGAATTTGATTCTTGACTGACTAACTTCTTCTTGCTATGCATCATTCATGTTTAACCATTAAAATGCTCAAAGTTCTCCAGAATACAAGGTCAGGAAAAGTGGCATGTGGCAATGTGATATGCTTGCTGAGCCTCAAGCAATGGATGGAAATAAAGCAATACTTAAGATTTATTCACATTTTCATGGTAAGAAATGTGAACTGCATGTATTTGCTGGCAGGTAATTTAAGTGGAGACAGATAGCTAGGGGGCAAAGTAGAGCGTCCTACTGCAGAGTCACATACAGCTCTTCTGATATAGGAGTTCTTTAACCTCTGACTTAAACTGGCCTATCTTTTAAAAACTCAGCCAAGAAGTATGATAATGAGATAAAACAGGAACTCCTTTTTAATTTGTAAGGGTTGTACTGTGCTACTTTGTCATTTAAAATTCAAAGGAAACCTGAGTATGATCCAACAGCGTCTATGCAAACATAACAACTTTAAGTGCTCAGCCCACTGTTCACTGAAACTGGAGGATAAAGATACTTAACAGTTTTTTAAATTTTTAATAGAAATTGAACTGAGATTAGGAAATAAATCCCTGATTCAGAGTCAGTCCCAAGTAATGTCAAGAGCATGAGAAAAAAGAATACTTTTCTGGCAGAAAGCTTGCTCATAACATGATCCCTGTGAACAGAGGATTGTTTAGTGATTTTTGATCAGCTTTGATTTAAAAATATGAGTAAACATCAGTTCTGTGTGACACATGTAGGTTAGTGTTTTACCCTCTGACAAGAATTTGAAGTCCTATAAGACTAGAATTCAATCTGTAAAAGAAACATTTATTGTTCAATGTAAAGGAAATTGCCAATCTTCCATCATCACCTTCATCATCCTTAAACTTCAGCAAGGTGTAGTCTGAGAATAATTCAATCCTACAGAAACTTATACTGTCTGCTATTTTGATTTACTTTCTAGATTTGTGAATTACCTTCTAAATACTGTATTTTCAGGAGTGCCTTTACTACTTGTCCCCTGGATTGAATTCAGGTCTAGCACTTACAAGTGAATACCACAGACATCAGTTCAAGAATAAGTTAAGGGTCAAATTTCAATTTGATGTGGATGCTAATCTTTAAATCAACCTCATGCTAAGCCACTGCAAAAAAATCCAGAATTGCTCTGGCCTTGTTTCCTTTTTTCATTAATGACATACTCTTGAATCCCATGCTAAAAATCTTTTATTTACATTTACGCTTTTCCCTTTTGAATTAACTTGTCACCTGCTTTCTGCATATTACAGTAGTGAAGTTAAGCCAAAATGTTATTTCATTTTGGCATTTTTATTAAGAGAACTGAAAATGTGTGAGATTGTGAACACTTGTGGTTGGGCTCTGGCAGATGTTTTAAATCTCAGATCAAAAATCTCATTGGAAGGTCGTTAACAGAACTAACAATTTTAAAGCAACTTGCTTCCATATGTCTGATGCAGGAAAACTTTATGATAATATTGCAAAGTTAATCTTTCTTGGCTCTCTTCATCTTCAGCAGAAAGTTCTGACTGCAGATCAATGAAGCTCAAACTTACATTAAGCTGACCAGCAGCAGAGTATAGCTAACCAGTAGCACAAATAGAGGCTATTCTTACTTTCAGCTCTGTGAGGGATCAGCTGGAGTCTTTCCTTTGACTCTTGATTACTCTGGCTTTAAAGGATATTTACCACTTTCTTGAAATAAACTCTGATATTGACAATACCTATAGCTAGTGCTTAGGATCCAGAAATTCACTGAGAAAAATAACACTTGACAAGTATAAAGTAAACTTTTAATTTTCTTTCCTACTTAAATAATTATTTTTACAGACTTTCTTAACTCACATGATACTTAAAGTACTGAAGTTTTAGAGTTCTGTATCTAACAGCTTTGCTAGTTTGTGTTAAACTGAATTTCTGCTACACTGAGGTTTGACCTTTCATGGCAAGATCTTCCAGCTGAGTAGAGATTAGACGATAGGTTAGGAATCAAACTTCAGAATTATTTCAACAGCATAAATCTCAGATTTGTCTTTAAGATGACATACAAATTATACAGAAGATATTTGATTCTACACGTCTTAAATGGAAAATTTCTTTCCTGAAACAAAATGGTGTCTAACAGCCTGCTGGTAAAGGCAAGCACATGCCTTAAAGTGATGTCAAAAATGTCAGGAAAATGTTGAGCTTCCACTAGAGATAATTTGATTAAAAATAGTTGCCTTGGATTTAGTTATTCAATAGCTATTACCAGTAGATGCATGAATGTCAAGTGGAATGAAAAAATTTTTAATAAGAGTGTTTTGGGTAAGTCCTTTTCTTCAGGCAGAGTTGTTCTGCTCACTGTCAGCTTTCCAGCAGAAGAAAAATATCCTTGCTTTAACCTTGGGCAGTCAGCTATTTTCCCTGTACTCAGTAGACAGCTGGATTGCAGTGCTGAAGAAAGGGAAGGAAAAGGTCCATTGGCAACAACTCGAATTTATCAAAACAGTGAGAACTCTCATTGGGGGAAATGGAAGGCAGCCATCAGCACCAAACTAAACAATATCAGCTAGATCTGCAACTTCACTTTAGCATCAAGTCCAGAGGTTGTACTTCCTATCAACAGTTAGGCAGATAAAAAGGATGAGGGAAAATAACAAGCATATGTCTTTGCAAATACAATGTGATCACATTTCTGCTAAGTATCTGGATGGAAAGCTGGAATTGAGAGGATTTCACAAGAACATTCAGAGACTGCTTCTCTTCCAGATTTTCCAGCTCTTTGCTTCCAGCTGTCCAGTTATATTTCCTTTCCTCTTCCTATTTTTCATTCATCGCATTTTTTTGTTGCTAGTCAAAAAAGTTGTGTGTTTTGTTTGGTTTGGCGCTTTTTTTCAATAAACTAGTAAGAAAAAATGTTGAACAGAAATTTTCCCAAGTATTTCAACAAATTATAAACAGCTCCAGTCGTTCCCAGACTGATAGTCAAATAGGTAGAGCTAGTCTTCCTTCAGATGTCAATCTTTTCAATTTCATACATCCTTGCTGTAAACCACCATCCTCAGTAAATAATGAATGCATTTGCCATCAGGAAGAATAAGTGGTATAGTCCTGAACTATGGAAACTGTAGAATGGATAAGTAAAACACAACACTACAGAATACTTTGTGCCCTCAATATCATCACCCATAAGATTATGTTCATTTTTGTCAATTTTAGAAAAATTAGAAATAGGGTGGGGAAACTGATACATTTGTCTATTAAGAAATAGCTAGCTTATTGAAGTAAACTTTTGTACTTCAGGAAAAAGTATGCAAATACATTTGGTAGAAAGATAAGTCTTCATAAATTCAAAGACAGGACAAAAATTTAGTTCAAATCTTGAAAACCTCAAATATGCTAATTTTAAAACTGATTCATTAGAGAGTTAAAATCTGTTTTTCAGACCTCTGTGCATCTCAGCTAGAAGTCTTTTTCCCTTAACACTTGGATATAATTAGAGCTTACAGATTAGAGGCACTACCTTTTCTGCATGCCAAAAGGACTGGGCACCTTGGGGTGTCTGCTCTGTGTTCCCAGTTATTAGGGTTACTAATCTACAACCAATAGACTCCAACTGCAACAGAGACACAGAAAAAAAGCAGAGCTCTGCACTAATGTGATGATTCTATTTATGTCATAATAATATACAATCATAGCAATGGAAACCTTAAAAAATACCTCCACATTATCCATTTCTATTTTCTTCTACTGGTGTCAGCCATCACAGTCATTCATTCCTAATTCAGCAGTACTCCCAGAGTTGGGTTTCATAGGCAAGAAGGGCCAAATCAATCAAAAACTCTCAAGGGTCTAGAAAGTCCCTTTTACCAAAATACCAGAGAACCGAGGTTTTCATATTTGACATTAGGAAAATTATTGACTTTTCTTGCTCTGAGGTCTTAGGTGTTACTTGCAATGTAGGAGTATGGCGTATATTGCTGTATAATACCATACAGGGTAATATCTTTGAAATTAAATTAGCTGATATAAGGTATTCAATATCTCTGTGGAGGTTTGTGAAACAAACAAGAATTTCATAAGATGAGGAAAAAAGCATCTGGGAAAAAAAGAATTATAGCCACCCGAGATAAGGGAAAAGAGAAAGAATATTGTCCTCATCTTCCTGGCTCTACTCCAGTTTCACTGAAAATTTATTGCAATTTCCCATTCCTTCTTGGTACTAAAACGCCACTTGTGCTTTTAATTTCTCTGACTCACTTTCCTTCTCATTGCCCTTTTAGCATTGCTAATAGGCTGTAATTACTCAGGTGAGTTTTAATCTTGTCAAGGATAGCCGTGGTCTGGTTGCAAACCAGAAGTAAAGCAATGTCAGATAAGTGGAAATTAAATGTTTTCCATCCACTGGCTGATAAAGAACAATAGCCCTGTGCTAATCACAGCCAGTCATGTGATTTACAATCCCTGCAAGCAATCTTGTCAGGGCATTTTTGTTGTGTGTCTGTTGAGGGTTTTCGTTTATTTCCTTCTATTCTTTTTGCACTCTCAATCTGTATACCTAGCTCTTGAGAATAAATGGTAAAATCTGAGAGCAAACAGCTCCATACAGAATGTCTTTTCTATACCTATCCTTCCTGCCAAGAGCACTTAAAAACACAAAACACTATCTACAAAAATCTTTTTCTTATTTACAAAAGCATACAGAATGATGTTAGCTGAAAATTGGCCAGAATAAATACTTGATCCAGTAACTGTTTTCCTTTCTAAACATCCAAACTAAATACAAGTTTGAAAATAATTGTTTTGTTGATAACATACAAATAATAAAATTCCTCTTCTCTTAAAAGAATAATCAAACATTTGGTGGGAAAAGTTTATGATTCTTAACAGCAACAATTCCTTCCTATATATATTTTTTATATATATAACTATCTGGGAAGTTTCACTCTAAAAAGTGAGACTTAAGAAATTTCCATCTTGCTCCAGTGCAGACAGTACTACTAGCAAAAGCTTCAGGTGAATTCCTTTAGGCACACAATAGAGGACTTCCATATCATCAGAAAAAAAGTACAAAAAGAGTAGGAACAAAATCTGCATGTTTAAAAGTCACATAACATGAAAGTGTCCCTCCTGTATGAGATCTACAATATCTCTGACAGCCCCTCAGATTTTTCAATGCAATTCTATAGCTTGGAATCATAGGCTTGACTTCACATGGAATCTCAAAAAATGTTTTGTTAAGTACAGCATGCATCTCAACTTTTGATAGGCAAAAGTTTAAAGATGTCATAAACAAGCAAGCTTCAATTGTTTATAGATGGCATTCCTATGAATTTAATAATGTTTTAAGCCATTTATGATCATCTGTAGACATGACCTTCTGAATTTTGACTGTTGTACAGACAGTTTCCTCCTAAATCAAAGATGTCAAGCCATCCCCAGTTAACATCACTAGTTATCGCACAGACTTTTCAGCTTTTCATCTGGAAATCAGGCTGTGTTCATTTCTTAAAGCAGTGTTGTCCTCAGGCCTTATCTGAGATATGAAGCACTGTCAGAAATACCATCCTAAGCATTGCCCTAGGACAGCCCTGATCCTTGCCATGATTGCCCTTTTGTTTCCACTGCTCTGTAGCTAACTGCAGTGAGCTGTGACTCGGCTGTGCACACCAGCCCCAGCTGAGCCTGCACAGTGAACCAGCTGGGTAACCTCAGAACAGCATTTATTAAATAACATCCATTAAATCTTTTTCACCCTGAGGTGTTTCACTACACAACTCTACAAACAAGTGTGTCAGCACTGCTGAAGAGGTAACAACACAGGAGGGTTGTGGATGTTAATGAGGTAACAGTAATAGGTACCACTGGTATTGCATCTTATATCTCTGATCACCAAAATGTGTGTGATGACCTATCTGGAGAAATAAAGGGATAGATAAGTACCAGAAGGGCAGAGGATAAGAAGTCAGATCTGTGAGGAGGAGGATAAAAGGCAAGAACATTTGCAAAGAAGAAAAAGAACATTTAAGAAGAAACAAGACACACAAGATGAGCTTTTTTCTCCTTTTATGGCAAAAGAGCATCCCTTATCATATGTATGTGTCATACTCAAGAGAAGTCATATCAGCATCTGTAGATTTACAGAATTAAAGTGAGACACATGCTTAAGAACCCTCTTGAATGGAAGTCACAGCTAGCACCTGCCTTAAGGAAATGGAACAAAATGCTACGCTCCCTTTTGTCCCTAAATTGGTTCCTTTGGAAATTACACATGCATTTTACATTAAATTGGTTTATTTCTTAAAGGCTCAATGTTTGAAGATGCAATAGAAAAATCATAGTTCCTGCTCTGAGGAGAAATTTTCTTAGGGAAAAGTAATGAGATACAGTTTTTCTGTAGTAAAGGTAGAATCCCCCATTAGCCTGTAATGCAGTAATGTATTATTAAACACTTATAGGTACTGTTGATGGAATGTACTACAATAATAGCATAGCTGGAAAAGACTTCTACTTCTTTTTCAGGATAATTTTTTCCATATTGGGCCAACTGGAAAGTTTTTCAAAGACTGTCAGCACCATTAGCTCTTTTCTGTTGAGGCAAAAACAAGAGTATTGGATAGGTATGGATTTGCTGTTATTCTGAGACTGCACAAGATTTGGAAGCTGGACAGAACTAGATATGTGGATGTATCAGGAAAAAAAAACCAACAACTAAAAAACTCCTCATCCACACCAAAGCAATGCAAAAATCTTATCCAGACTCTGAAAGCAATTTGATAGGGGATTTCTTATCAGCATATTGATTTCATTCTTCCTCTTATTTATATAACCAGATGAAAGGTCCATTGATGCTCAAAAACAATCAGAAAAAAATTAATTAGAATGAGAAACTAGTATTATTTATATTTTATGCATATTTATTTGATATGCAGTCTCTTGTATATTCAGAGAGATTTACAGCACAAAGGTAATCACTGTAGAATTTACTTGCAAAGAATATTTTTTTTTCCAATATAGATTTTAACTGTATTTGCCTCATACTTGTTATAATCCTGCAATGTTTAATTACTGGTATGTTTAGGCTCAGTTAACAGTGTGTTGTTCTTGTATACATTAATCTCATCTAGATGTGTATATGAAGTATTTTTTACAATTTATAGGTTTTCAATTGCAAGTTTCAGAGGATGGAGGCCTTTTGCACTGAACATACACACTTAATAAAGAAATTATGCTGTTGAATAATAAAACCTTGAGGAGTCTACTCTTAACCTGAACTATTTTGTGGATCTATTTTAGAACAGATCCAGACAAAAAGATGAAACCGCAACAGAGATGACTGAAAGTGAATATCCTGTGTGAATGATTCCAGTAACCAACTAAAGCCTCTCATATCAGTGTTTCCTCAAAAGAGAGGATCCTTCAGACACTGACAAGATCATCAGGCCTTACTTCCCATCACAGCCACCTGCAAGCTAGCCAAACACATAGGATGAAGACAGGTCTGCAGACATGACTTTTACATACAAAGGAAAGACAGAGTCCTAGTAATATAATGGGAAACATATCAAAACCTTCCACCAAAAATTTAGAGATAAACACAAAAGAAAATTTGGATCTAAATGGAATCCCTGGAAGGCTCCAACAAAGAATTTGGCTATAAAAGCAAGCACATTCACAGGGAAGGGGATGCTTCTGTGGAAAACAGTCACAGAATAAGAGAGAATTGCAGCCCTAAAAAGGCAGAAAGAATCTGGCATAGAACCAGACCTCCTGAGTTATTTTTTTGGTCACCAAGTAGATCATAACAACAGGGTTTCCTTTCCCTTTGTTACTTATCAGAACAAATGTTTTGATCTATATTTTAGTATATATAAGGTGCATATATAATGTATTTTTATTGTATTTTATCTTATAGTAGGTTACCATAGTATCCAAACAAGTAGTTTGCATCAAGATATTCTTCACCCAGAATGAAGTGAATCTACAAAGGTAGGTTTTCAAATACCTCAAGATATTCCCTCCTTCCCGGTACATCCTTTTACTTCTAGCATAGGAAGAGTATACACCTGTTTAAGAGCAGTTTCTTCCAAGACAGGGGATGAAGAAAAATAGCAGGAGAGGTATGTTTAACTTCCCAGAATCTCAAGGGAGGTGAAAGTAGACCAGATCCTTCTTTAGAGAAATAACTCTGATTCATGCAACTATTAGTATTGCTTCAATAAAGAAAGCTTGTTGTAATAAATATCTGTCAGGATTTCTATCACTATTTTATCCTTGAAAAGGCAGTGTCATCACATGCTTTTCATTTTTATTTGATCCACAGTGCAGAATCTGGCCCATATTAGAAAAATCAGATCTTATTATTGACAAATGAGCTGTCAGGAAATTCTCAGTCCTACCACAAATTGCATCTTGATCTGTTCATCGTGAAACAAGTTCAGAGGTTTGGCAGATGAAAGAAAGCATGATCAGTAGTTTACATTAAGGACTTAGCATGTAAGAAAGACATTAAAATTAATCCTGAAATAACAACATTAATTTCACCAGAGTATCCTTAGTACATTTTCCCAAAAAAACATAGACATCAAATTTTGAAAATCAGGAAAAACTAGATGTTTATGACTGTTCTGTTTATTTAACTTTCAGGAGTTCTTACTAAAATCCTCCTGTAGAGTTTAATTTACTTCTTTGCCTGTTTTATTGACGAGTCAGCTTTCATTTTTAAATGAAATTTGACTTTTCTGCCCCTGTTACAGTAAAGAGCCTTGACTGCTGTCATGCAAATCAATAAAAATATTCATACAGATTTTTAAAGTGGGCTTCAAAACTGTCAAATACTATTTTGCAACTTTACTCAATTTAAGCATTTTGCTGAAACACTCATAAAGGAAAGCTCTCCATCTTTCATGCCACATCCATGAGTGTCTTAGAGACTTAAAGACCACATAATTAAGAAATTGATAGCTGGTTGATAACCATGCAGGACGACATTTTTCTAACCTGATGGCCCATCAAGTATATATGTATCTATTTTCCATATCTCAGCTCCTATAAGCATGAGGCAGTGTGAGCCAAAGGTCACTGATCTCAACAGGTGCAATTCATTCACTGAAATGGTTTTGGACATGCATCAGAATGAGCACTCTTTTCCTGATGTTGCAGTTTCAAATGTAGAAAGCCATATTAGATTACTGATTTTGAAAAGAGGGTCCTGTAGATTGTAGTTCTAATTTACTTTTTTCAATTACATATTTTTTTATTTTATAAAATTTTATACTCTAAGCTGATTTTATACTCTAAATTTACATTTCCATAATTAACAAGTATAGACATATGTGAGGTTGCTGCCTATGCAATATCATACACACCTATGGGACCCAAAATAGAAATATAAGGATAACAGGATATGGATTTATTGACATCAAAGGGAGCCATGTCATTAACCTAAGCAATATCACCATGACTCCTACATTTTAATCTAAAATTCAACTAGAAGCATAACAAAAGAATAAGTCATTGGACAGCAATGGTAAGGAAGCAGACTTACTACTGTTTGGAGTAAGTTCCTGCAGAAAATAGTACTGTTTTAAATCCTACTGCATGTCCACAACAATTTTTAATTACCAAATTTTCAATCTTAAATTGATAGTATTATTCTGTGATATCACAATATTAAACACCATGTTCAAATAAACTAAACATTTTGAACATATAGTCCAGTTTTACTGTTCATGTAACTTGTGGTATGTAAACACACTCAGGATTTTTTATATATTGCTTCAGAATTGAAATTACAGTCAAACAATGGAATCTTTTTTTTAGATTCGATAATACGTGGTTTGAGCCCCTGGCAATTTAGTAGAATTGCACTAGATCAGATATATCTTCTCCTTCAATAAAAAAAGATCACCTAAATAAATCTGAAACCAGAAACCTGTGAGTACTTTGGTCTTCCACATGGCTCCTCCCTAAAAGAAATGGACTTACATATATTTAATAAGCTATTTGCTTTATCACACTGCCAGCAATCATCTTCCCTTGCACAGAAATAGACTACTACAAGCACATTATCAAATGCTACAAACTGTCATCCTAACTAAAGATGTATTAAAAAAGAAACTGAAACTATGATTTACTAAAATAGTATTGCTAAACTTCTAGATAAATCTGAAGGAGGAGTCAGGTAGATATTTGGTAGAAGTAAATACCACTGAAAAACAGAAAGGAAACTCCCTGTGAGTGGGAAACTGGATGAGTGTCAATATCTGTGTATGAGCTGGCAAGCTGTCTTGAAAAACAGAACAAATTTCAGTAGTTCCCCCTGCTAGTTCTGTAAACAATTATGAAATAATTAGCCATACATATCTGAAGAAAGAAAAACAATATATTTTTCAAGGCTAAAGATCACATGGATGAGTTGATGGCTTTCTGGCAGCAGATTACTAGCAACCATGAAAAATTATTTCTGATATATTCTTAAATGCAGTTTCATCATGTTTATTCATCATACAAACTTTAAAAAAAATCAAAGAGTGGAATATTTTGTACATGGGGGCTGGGCCTTTTTCTGACCATTTTTGAGCAAATAAATTCATTATGTAAATGCACAATCACATGTTTGGCACAAGGAATTTACTCATTTCCTTAGCTTGTCACGTTGTGCAATTTGTTTTTCAATGCAGATTTCTGCTTATTATTAATAATGAATAAATCAAAAGTTCTGGTTTTTGAATGTCTCTCAGTTGGCTCTTCATAAATCCAAAATGCCAATAACTATCTAATATTGCAGATACGCCTTAGTGGGAACATTCCAACTGCTTTGGTCATACTGTAATTTTTGTTTCAGAAATATGGTTTTAATAGGGTTTTACTAGAGAAAATGTTCCGTGGAAATGCTTAAGTTTTTTTAAACTCACATTTGATACTACAAAGCAAACGTGGGAAAATAGGTGGGATCTATGTTGCTAAACACTCCCCATAAATTTCACAGGCTTGAGAATATTTCTAGTATTCTAAAAATATCTTCACAGGTGAAATAATATTTCTTTGTTCCATGTTAATCAAAAACCTCCAAGGGAGCCATTTTTAAAGTTGAAGAGGGGGGCAAAGATCTTTGGAAGACCTCAGCCACTCCACAGATCAGATAACACTATGGTATTATGGAGAAGAAAAGTCACCCTAATTGCTAGCATATTAGAGAAAAGGAGATAGGTAAAGGTCTTCTAAAGGTTGCATCTTTAAATTTTCTTAGATCTTGTCAAACAAACTTCACATGTGCTTACTTTCAAAATGTGAATTTTGCCTCTTCAGGACATTCTCCAACAAGTGAAATATAAAGCTATCTTTTTGCTCTGGAATCTTTTTTCTTATCATAAAATCTTAAAATATAAAGTTGAGAGGGAAACAAAAAGGTAATTCATCAAGCTGTTTACCTCCAGCAAGCAGGACCAAAGTGCATGTCAGATGTTCCTGGCAAATAAATTCTTCTCTCTAACTTGACTGTTCAGGCCCTTAGTAATGAAAGCCTTTTTCAAGAGTCTATACCAGTACTTATTTAACCGTATGAGTAGCCATCACATTTTGCTAAAATCTAACAGAAATCTTTCACAGCACAGTTCATTAATTTCCTCTTGTGTTACCCAGCTTTAGTGGAAACATTTTACTTATTTGAAGACTTAATGTGCTTCCTTCTTGTCTCCTCTAAGTTCATCAATGTTTTCCCAGTTTCACAGCTTCTGATAATTTCAGCTGCCCATCCAGCGACTTTCTCCAGGAGCCAATCCCTGCTGAAAGAGTGATGTCCCAAGGCTGTCCCCACAGAGCAGCTCCAAGGCTCTCCCACCTCTGAGTGGAAGCTGTTGCATGCCCTGTCACACCTCCAGCACTCCCCACTGCCAGGTCTCAGTGTGGCATCAGTGCAAACCAGGCTCATCTGTGGCCACTGCCGGCCACAGTGACCTCTTGCAAAAGACAGTAGCTCTGCCCTGTGCCCAAGGGACAACACCATGGCTTATCCTCCCACACCGGGGCTTATCTCAAAATCCAATCCTGCCTGGAAGTGCTTGCTGACTCTCCCAGGAGGATGCCACTTACAAAGACAATAAAAACACTCTTTAGCCTACTATCCAGATAGCTAATTAAAAGAGTTGATAGTGGGCTGCACAAACCTGTTGAGTATAGTCTTTGAGCCTGAATTCATCCTCTAGTGATTCATCTGGTGTCTAGACTGTATCTCCTTCACTAATCAAAATATCCATAGCCTTTATGTAACAATATTTAGTACCTTTTCTCTACTGACAAAGGGTATTAGCCAGTCCTGAATGGAAGTTAATTCAGTTTAATGTATTTTTGACAGCTCTGTGTTGACTATAATTAATCTTCTTTTGTTACTCTCCTTTTTCAAAGTACCTAAAAATATTTAGCTTAGTTTTTTTCCGTGCAGTATTTTTCCGTGCATTGAAGCAAAGCTGACTCACCAATAATAACTTTTTCAGTCCATCTAAAAGGAGACACTAGCTTTGTCATTTTCATAGAATATGCTGAGTTGGAAGGGATGCATCAGGATCATCGAGTCCAACTGCACAGGACCATCCCCAGGAGCCACACCATGTGCCTGAGAGCTTCTCCAAACACTTCTTGAACTCTGCCAGGCTTGGCACTGTGACCACTTCCCTGGGGAGCCTGTTCAGCACCCAACCACCCTCTGCATGAAAAGCTTGTCCTGATATCTAACCTAAACCTCCCCTGACTCAGTGTCACACCATTTCCTAGGCTCTTATTGGTCATGAGAGAGGAGAAATCCTGCTGGAGTAATATCCAATCACCCTGATATTAAAAAAATCCACAGTTTCTCTGCTAGGCAAATTGCAAGTATTAGCAAATCCTCTGCTTGAATCCCTCACAGTATGTCAATTAACTCTTCCTGTTCTGTTAGAGCTTGTCAAAAAGAAAATATTTAATTCTTCACTTAAATCACAATCAGATATATAGGCATAATTCTATATAGTCTACATAGTTACACATTAATAAATTATTTTTAAAGAGAGTTTAAAAAGCAAAACAATGATAACAGTTTGGTTTAGGAGTTCCCAGGTAAAATTAAATAAAGAAAGAATATTGTGAAAGAGGAATAAATTTGTAAAATAAAAGAACAGGAAAAAAATCAGCATAAGAAAAACAAAAAAACAAAAAACCCTTACAAACCCAAAGCAAACAACAAGAAAAAATAAACAAAGACAAAGACAGATGGGAGTATGTAGAATAAACAAACTGTTATTGAATCTTGATTTAAAGTGGCTCTTCAACTTAATCATATTCAAGATTTATTCTTTAGGGTAAAACTACTAAGAAAAATGTTCCAAACTGTATTAAAAATAATTTGAACAACTTCAAAAGTATTTCATTTCTGTTTTGCAACTTTGGCTGGTACATTATCATTTGGATCACAATAAGATAAATTCTCAAAATTAGCACAGCTTCACCAAAACAAAGAAGAAATATTTAAAGATACCAAGGTCACTCTTCCTTATGTTTCTTGGCCACACACTGCTTCTGAATCCCTTACACCAGCAGAGCTGACAGAAATATTCTGCTTAGCTTCTCATTAAGCAAAGGACAGCTATTGGTTCACAAAACTTGTTTCTACCAGAGAACCAAGCCCTGTGTTTGTTCTTACTTTTTTCTTTTCTATAGCAATATTTTAAATAAAGGGAATTCTTATCTGAAATTAATGAGACAGTCCAATTTGCACTTGAAATATCATATGCAATAGAAACTTGACATACATATGTAAATATAATTATGCATTAAAAAACCCAACCCTTTTCTATATTTCAGACACCACATACTGTGACATCACCTTATATTCTTTTTGTGGAAAGCTTCCTATAGATCCACAAAACATTACTAATACTTTTACCTTATAACCTGCAATGTTTATAAGGGTTGGGTGGTTGTGGGGCTTTTTTTTCACATCCTGCCTGTTTCATGGAAATTTCCATTAGTCCTGAAATAGTGTTTTGATTTCTACAGTCCAACAGTCATTGCACTTGGCAGGTCTTTAGTGACCTTGCTGTTGATACTTTGAAGATCATCCAATGACTTTTGCAAAGTGTCTCTGTATCCAAGAGGCAATGGGATACAGTACCCTCTCTAAGGGGTGCTCTGATAGTGCTGTAACATCCTCACTGCTTGATAGAGCAGCATCAAGCAGAACAGAGTCTTATGCCAGATTCCTTTTCTCTTAGTTTTACTTATTCCATAAATAAACAAGACAAGACAGAATCCAGCTCTTTAAAAGACCAGTTAAGAAAACATAAAACACTAATTGGAAAATAGAGTTTACGAAGTTAAGCTGAAGTTCTCCTAGATCACATCTGCCAATCTGATAAACCGACGTGGTTCCTCCCCTGCCACCAACGAATGTGAAAATAATGTCTGCAGAGAACAATTCGTCTTGCTGTGATGAGAAAACTGATCAGCAAGTGCCCAATAAAATTAAGAACACAAGTGAGATTTTTCAAGAAAGAAGTAAATAAAGCAATAGAGAGGATATGAAGTTGCTGACACTGAATTTTTTCATCCAGCACTCCTTTTGGTTGAGCCAAAAAGCTATTTGTGGAAAAATAATAAATGCATAAAGCCAAGTAATAAGTGTCATGTCACAATGCCGTTACATTGGTTTTTTGTATGAAGCAGATTCCTTTGCAAATGTTAGCTATAGTTCAGGAATCCTTTACTAAAATTTTATTTTTAAACAAACCATAGGGAGGGAAAAGTACTGTGGTACAGAAGTAAAACAATAAAAGGTCACACAGCAAGTCAGTGACATGGCTGGTCACTCGGTTAGTTCCCCTGGTCCTGAATTACACAGCTTTCCCAAGACATCTCAGAGTGACATCAATGGAGTATCAAGGAGGAGAAAAACTAAAAGGAACCTCTCAGACCTCATTTCTACCAAGCTTCTTCACTTTAGCGTTCTGCAGAGGACTTTGGCAATGCTCATTTTATCAATTCTTACATATTCACACTCTCCCTTCTCTATTTTCTATCTGTACCACCTTCAATGTTCAGACTCAATACTGAGGACTCACAGAGGAACTGGGGGAGAAATCTTCAGGGGTAGTGCCATCAACTTTTTAGATAGATGTTAACGCAGTACTTGGGAGACTACTTGCAAAGCTGAATGTATGGAGATTAAAAAAAGATAGAAACAGTGAAAGGAATTTAATGTACACTGAAAAAACATTCACATTTACCATCAGAACTTCACTTAGCAACTTTCTCACATTGTCCTACTCATTAAGGCAAATTTGTGATTGGGTGTTCTGCAAGTGGAATAGCTTGCTGCTAAAACAGGGGAGTTGGGACACTGGTCATCATGGCAGCAGTTTCCATGGCAGCTATCACCATGCCACTTGAACACAGAGCCAGCGCTGTCTGGGAAGACTGCTGCACAGCACTGGCTTGCTCAGAGCTTGACACCTCATTCTTCCATCTTTGCACAAAGGAAGATGCTTTAAGTGAATTAGGAGCTGTGCACTAGCCAGCCAGGGTAAACCCCCTGTCTCTACAGAGAACAGAACATTGGGTGCGTGCCCAGTTTTGTGACACCTGATTCAGCACAGGAGATCTTTGCACTGGACAAAGGACCTGCTGTGGAGCTGTATGGGTTTTGGGGTGCTTACAGTGGCCAATCAACACAGCCTAAATCATATACCCCCAAATACAAACCAGTGAAAGGAGAGGATTACCAGAAAATTCCCCTTGAGGTGATATATTTGATCCAAACAAAAAGTATAATACAGGCACATCATTGGATCTAAAAGTTAGAGATTAAATTGTACTGAAGTCATATGAACCAGCATACTGGAAGAAATGTAAAGAAATCCCAAAATTCTATGATGGCAACATTTTCTAATCAATTTAAGGTAACAAAAACTGTGGTGACTTTACATAGTAAGCATATTGAGGCAAACAAATGCTTTGAGTGCTGTCAGATGCACTTTATACTCTCTCTAGCTCCAGATTCTCCTGAGCTGGGTGCCTAAGTAGTTTGCTGCTACAAAATTTTGATGAAACTTTGTTCCTGTACTCCAAATTAACTAACAAGATACACAGCCTGTGATTACAAATCTTCTTACTGGAATGACTAACATCACAGCTCCTCAAAGCCTATTATCCCCACAATCTATGACAAAGAGTCAGATAAAAATAGGACTTTTCTGTATTCCTTTAAATATAATTGCTTGGATTTTTTAAGGATCAATGTAAACTTGGGTGTGTCTGGAAACTCAGTTCTGGAGGAGGGAGGCCAGGACAGAGATAGAAACAAATTTCTAGTGCACACACACATGGGTATATACGATCTGTGTCAGTGCCTTCACAAGAACCATTTGACTGCAGACAGCCATTGCACAGCATTAAAAATTATGTTAGGGATGGAAAATCACTAGAAGCTAATCATCTTTTAGAGTAGGTGGAAACTCCTACATCTGAACTGCATTAAGTAGGATGGGATGGACCTCCACAATCTGCTCAAGTCTAGTCCTTGGGAACTCTCTTCTATCCCCTTTTATAGGAGCTGAAAATTGATGGGCCAATTTCCCCAAGGGACATAAGCAGAAACAGTTCTCTGCTTCCATCAAGACTTTAATGAATGTGTGTCACAATTTTAAAAGGAAAACAAAAACAAAACTCACAAACCAGCAACTAATCATCGCATTTAGATCAGAAAACATTGAAACAAATGTTTATGGTTTATTAACTGTTACGAGGACATAGCTTGCTATTTATTAAGTGCCAGATTTGTAGAAACACAGATTTGGCAGTCATGAGGAGCAATCACTTCCCTTTTCTTCCTATTTCTGGACCCGACAAGTTGAGGTGCTGAATGCTCACAAATCTTGTGGAAAGCTTGAACTAACTTGCATAATTAGATTCTTTCAGGATCATACTGAGTGGCAATCACCAAGTCTTCTTCCTATCTTACTCTCCTTAGTTACTATGAAGCTGCAGGGCTGTTCCACAGAGCCTGTTCCTCCCCAGTAGCCACACACCAGATTCCTCCCACCATGAGTTACAAGGAGCCCTCCTCAACAGCCAGACACCTCCACTCTTCTCCCTCTCTGTACAGAGGGAGGAAAAAGATTGCATTGTCCCACTGGGTACCTCAGCAGATATTGAGGCCAGGCTTCAAATCCCTCCCACTGCAGGTTATCAGAGAAGGTATTTAAATAGACATTAAATCAACAAGCAAATAGTCTCACTAATGCACTGCAGAAAGCTCACTCATTATTTTTGTTTCTTTAAAGCTTGCTTCTAAATTAAGTGAAGGGAGGGCACTCCAGGCTTTATTATTCCCTGCCCGAGAAGCATCAGTGTGAGAAAATCAGCTTTCTTGTCAGAAAAGAACAAAAAAACCTGTAGGACAAAGAAGACAGTGGAAGAGTACACTACAAAGAAATATATGTAATGTTTCCTATAATCCATAGGAAGTTAAAATTACAGTACCCATTCAAATAATGACTTCACTCTTTGCGAGTAGCACCCTTTAACATCAAGGGGCAGGAATGCCTGCTTTGAGCTGGGATTTAGAAGGGAAAAATGTGAGGGGAAAAGAATCATCCTGGCTTCTTTAAAGGCCATGCTTACTGAGCTTTTTATCAACAAACTACATTCTAAAAATAATGCAGCACGTAGGATCACTATTAGAGAAAGGTAGAAAATAACCCTGACATTAGCATATCCTTCTCAGAAAGTCATTCCTAGATCTGCCAAATTTATTGTGTCATTGCACACACTGAGATCTTTAAATTAATCAGCAAAACACTGAGAATGTTATAGTAATTATCAAAAACCTTAATGACTTTGGTGCTGAGTTTCCTGGGCTGTTTCAGTTTTGATTTTTGGTTTTTACATTCTTCAGACATCTTTAAATAAAATAAAATCTAGAAGACATGGAAAAATATGGCAAACAGTGACTTTGTGTCTCAGGCACAGATATTTTCTGAGATAAAACAAATTTACTGATGACCTGACAGTTTTGGCTTAAAAGCTATGCAACTCCAGACTCCACCTGTTTGTTTTGAAGTTTGTAATATATGATTTTAGAAATCCAGAATGGGCAGACAACTACACAGATGTGCTTGTGAGAATGGGAGAAAAACCCAGCCAAATCAGCTACAAAAGATGTGGACTACAAGCAGTTCCAGAACAGTCACAGACCCTTCAAACACTGCCTTCACTGAAGTTTTATTTTTCAGCCTACTTTGCTTTAAAAGATATACATACATACATAAATATATATACAGAGAGAGAGAGAGTTGTAAATAGAAACCATCCTGGCAACATGCTTTGAAATTATTCTTGGATTTCAGAAAGTGAAGCTGATCATTGAATCAAACTGACTGAAAAATGCAGGGATATTGTACCAGTTCTACTTGAAAACCACAATTAATGATAGATTAGATTAGATTCACAAACTGGATATCTAGGTTGACTCTAAAGTGGGAGGCATTTATAGGGTGTTTTCAAGCACAGTATTAAAATAATTTTCTGATACTTTTTTAGGGTTTTTTTTCTTTTGTACCTTTCAAAATCAAACTCAAAGTTGCTCATTCAGGTGTTTTTGTTTGGTTTTTTTTTTGCAGGTAGGGCATAGTTTTAAACAATAGAGATTTACAGGTGAAAGACAATATGCTTTAGACTGAATTTGGTTTGTTTTGCATAATTAAGTTCTAGTTGTAACAAAGGTGGTTCAAAGGAGTTGCCCTGAATGTGAGAGATTCTGACAAAAGTTAGAAGAAATTTTTCTTATACCCAGTTGCAGCTGTGAAGGATCCACAAAACACACTGTGCAGAACAGACATATATGAAATCTGTCTCATAAAAGCATTTGCTAGCTCAGCCAATGAGCCCTTCATCTTCCATGAGCTTCAAATATTCTAAATATAGCATTTTCCTTCACTACTCTTGATCTCCAGAGCAATTTATCCAAGAAGCAGATTGCAGCAGAGGATCTAAGTCTTGAGAAGAGTCTATTTTTTAATCTGTTCACTGGTTTTTAGAAGTCAGTTTGTTAAAGATTTTTTTTGATACATAGTCACAGAACAAAAGCATTTGAATGCAAAAATAATCCCAGTGCTGAATGGCAAATTGCCCATAAATGCAAGTGAAAACTAGACAAGGTCCTGCAAGTAGTTTCCATGGAATCAGTGAAAACTACTGATGTAAAAAATAAAATTCTGTTCCAAAACGCAGTCATTTTACCCCAGGGCACTGAGGACTTTACTCATGCCAAAGAGCATCAGGAGGCTGTGACCACACCATTCTGGGAAGTCCTGAGTAAGGACACAGTATCAAGTGGTAAGGCTGGGGGAGACAGAAATGTTTCAGGTTGTATTGGCTTTTAATTCCCATGAATCACCAAGGAGCTGATTTGTTATCAGCACTAACAGCCTCTGTCCCTAAGAGAGGGGGACCATACAGGAAGCATATGCTCCAGGCTATTTATGAGGATGCTGCCAGAAAGGGGTGTAACATTTTGAACACGGTGACCTGCACTTTGAGATTGTAATTGCATGTGAAGTCATAAACTAGGCAGAAAGGACATATAAGAGGGACATGGAAAGGAAATATAATGAAAACTATTAATACGTGATAGTTTCCAACCCATTATTTTCTCAGGAAAAGAATAAAACAGCATAGTGCAGAGCTCTTGGACTCCACCTTTTAGTTCCTTTAGTCAGGAACAATTATATTCAGCTCAAGTTTCTGTTTTGTCTATGGTAATGACAAACATCTCTAGCAGCAGAGCTTTGTGCTCCTGGAGATAGCTGTGTATCTCTGGCAATGACTGGGGAATGACAGGGATACAAGAACTGCACTGGTGGGTTCTGTGACAAAAGGGGAAGCCAAAGCTTGTTTTCAGGTACCTATGGACATCCATTTCTAGGACCACTCAGAACAGCCAGGGAATTTGTGCCAATTTCTTCATAAGTTAGGGAATAAGCTTCAAAAACTTAGGAGAGTAAGCAGATGTAAGGTGGCTGAAATGCAATGCCATTAAAGATTCCATCCAGCTAACATCCCCCTCAATTACATCAGACATACAAAAATATTTTAGTGCAATATTCACTACCCATTTCCTTTGTCTTTAGTCTGATACATCCCAGATCTATTACTTCCCTGGCCCCAGGCATCTCTGGAGCTGTGGGTGTTCAATGCCTATGACTACAGTTTATCTGGGTTTATTTTATGTCACTCTTCTATCAATATCCAAGTAACAGAACTGACTATTGTATTAGATAGTTTGCAATGACAGATGGGTTTCAACAACAAAATGCTAGCATTTAGGTCCTTGCAGAAAACATTATTTACTTGTCTTGCAGATCAGCAGTAAGTACAATGTAAAACAAAATATTAAAAAAGAAGCTGGATAGAAAAACCTGAAATAGTCTAATCTACAAAAGAACAAGAAACATGTTAATAAACCTATAGAGATTTCTGGATGACTGTGTCACAATTAAAGTGCTCATCAGAGAGATGTGGAATCCTCATTCATACAACTTTCCATATAAAACTATAATGCTACTAAATTTTCCTTTATGTAGATGTACCAGTAAAAAATCCAAAAGCTGTTACACAGCAGAAATGGCTGTGCATTTTTAACCAGATTGGATAATCAGCTGTCACTGCTGTCTGATCATATGGACTTCTGCATAGGAAAGCAGTTTTTCTTTGCCCAAATACATTAGGCTAGAATTTCAGACATAAAACCACAAATAGCATTGATGTGGTGTTTAGCAAGGGGGAGTTCTTTGTTAAGACCTTCATTCCTATTACATGCTAGGGAAGAAACAGATGGAGTTCAATTTTTGCCCAACTGTTCAGAATGATGAATATCTTTTCAGTCAATGTTGAAGGAGTACAAAGGTGTGACAAAACAGTCTGAAGACTAAAATATAAAATATAATTCAACGTGCAGGATAAATACAACCTTCTCCTGATTTTTTTTATTTCCCCCATGACTGCAAAAATCCATTTTTAGACATTTACTGCTATAGGCATTCTGGCATAATAATTTAAATCTAATTTAAAGCCTGAATTCAAAGCCACTGAAAACAATCAGCACATCTCTTTTGATTTAAAAGACTTTATTTGCCCCAAGAAATTTATCTTCAGGTATTGTCCATTCTCACAGATGGTCTTTGGTTTTATCCTTAGTTTTCTTTCCCTTTATACTGCTCTGCCTTAATGAGCTTTTCTTCCAAGCCTTTCCTCTAGCTGAAGATCTAAGCTTTCTTTTTTACTTCTAATGGTTGAAACTTGTTCCTCATCATTATTATAATTTGAAGGGGGGGGTGGGGGTGGTGGTATTGTAACTTCTGGTATTTTCAAAGTAGTTACAAGACCAGTGGATGGATTTGATATTACCAGTGAGAACCATTTGTATTAAATGTGGTTTATGTTTTCAGCCATTTAAAAGGGAAGGTGGACAGAATAAGCTAAAAAATATGTTTGTCATCTGTTTTCTCAATGCTGAATCTTTCTCTGAAGCCACTTGGAAGTTTGCCACTAATTTAAATAGGAGATTGATAGGGCTCTAAATTCTCTTTTCTGAGATGTGCCCCCATTTTTTAAACAACACGCTGAATATTTTCCAACATTCTCTTCTTCCATTCTAGAATAGAACATAAATCAGAGAACTTTCTCTTTGTTGTTTGTCACATGTTTTCCTGGAAAATTCATAGTGGGGATTTAAAGGAAGAAGATCAGCAATACATGCAAGATGTGTACACACATTTTTCTCTTGAACTCACATCTAAGGTGGTCTTCGGTGCTCTATGGTTTTTCCTATTGTATGCAGAGTGGCTCATTTGGACTTTGGCACCATTCAATATTTTCCTGCTCTTTGAAATGAAAAAGTAGTGAGTGTAAAGAGGCTGATGTAGACTGGCTCCATCTGCACTTCCTCACTGGCTCCCAGGCTGTCAGAAAGTCAAGGGCAGCTATGGTCCCCTTGTTCCAGCATCACTTACTCTTAACGAGGCATTGTTCCTAAACACTATTATTGTTTCAGGTTGTCACTTAAAGGAGATGTTACATGTGCAGTTACCTCAGAAATGATGGGTTGTTCTGCCCTCAAAAGCCATGTTTATAGCTTTACCCTTTGCAGAGGATGGCTGGCTGCCACTGCTGCTGGCTGCACTTGGAGGATAGCTGCAAAAAAGCCCTTCTTTGACCTAGCGGCTTTTAAAGTTTGTATTTCCCCTCATGCTCCATGCTAAGCTGTGAAGTTTGCACAGCCATCTCCACCACTACAAAGAGGAATGCAAAGTTCCTTTATAAATTGAAGGATGTTTTATAATTGAGGTTTAGAGAGACAGGAGCGGAAATTTCTCTGAAGCTACAGACAAGTTTCTGTCAGGAGCAGACAATGAGAGCAAAAAGGTTTTGTCAAATTGCTGTATAAATCATTAGTTAATTATAGGTCTTAATCATCTGCATATTGTAGAAAACAGTCATGCTGCAAATCAGATCCACTCAGCCAGCTCACAGACTGGCATGGAACTGAGAGCTAAATGTATGGGTAGTTCATAATCAAAATAATCTCTTTAATCTGGTGGAATTGCTGCACATAATGATATTCTGAGAAAAATCTGATGCAACTTTAATAATACTAGGGAAAACAAAATACAGATGTTCCTAAAGTAAAGGAATTTACAAACAAATGTACAGAACATTAAAAAGATTAAAAAGAATTTACCATCTGCAATAACCTAAAATAATAATAAATCTGACAACCTGAGCCAAACATTTAGAATGCATTTGTATATTTTCAGAACTGCTGTGCTGTTATTAAAAAAAAACATGTCAACCTATCCTACATTCATCAACCTCTTTCATTATCCAAGGCTCTCACCACACTTGGCTCACAGGTGCCAGACCACAGCACAAGCCAGCAGTTGGAGTCCTTCACCCAAGGACTTTCAGCTGCTGTGGAGGACCCATTACCACTAATTTAGTTTTCTGACACTAACATTCATCCTCAGAGTAAAAAAAATATGCAGATTCATACTAGAAAAAAGATAATAAAAAATAGAATTAAATTCAATTCCTATTCGGGGAGATACAAAGTATGTTCAAGGTACAGCTTTATAAAGGAGTTTCATCTACAAATGTCCTCATCCAACATGTAGTGGGATCAGGAAAGATTCTTCTACTCATCCAAGGGGATTTTTTTTTAATAGGGATAGTCTTGTTCAGATTAAATCACTGCTGTGCAAATCTCATGCAGGTCATTATGAATAGCCTTTTCATGATGCCATTTCTTTCCCTTTATTTATTTCAGCAAGTTGTTTCTACTCAATAGGGCTGTGTAGCCTGTTACATGATGGAGATATTAAATTGGGCTGAGAATTGTTTGCTCCCTACTACAGGGCTCTCTGACACTACCAGCTACAAAAGGATAACAATAAATAAGCAGTATCTGCACCACAGTCAGTCAAAAAATATCCCAGGGCACAATTAACTTAAATTAACTCATGTCCACAAAAAGCGGACAAGTAAAAATTGTGCAGCTGGCCAACCTACTTAGGCAACTGAGCAGTGGAAAGCTGTCAGCAAGACAAGAAAAGGCAAGAGATAAGAACAAAACTTTTTTCCTAAATAACCACAAAACAAGCTTTTGGAACTGTACTAGTGATAAAAAGACACAAAACTACAGCTGCTAGCCCAGCCAGCTGCTGGGAACACCCACGTGGCAGCAGGGCTGTATGACAGCAACCACCTTCATCATCACTGGGATGACTCCACTTGTCCTTGCAGCAGTGGCAGTGGGCCACCTGTTCTGCATTTCTGCAGTCATCCTGCAAAATACAGTGTGCTCCAGAGCTAAGGGGAAATAAATATGTGAACACATTCACTGTGGTGTTCTTCCTTGGACCAGGCTTCGCACGCTCAAAAAGAGATGGATTTATGTTTCCTGAATTGTTAAGGTCCCCTCTGTTAAACTCAAAGCCAATAAACAGAGGAAAAAGTGTTGTATAATACGAAGGAGATGGAATATTGGCTTTCCAAAGCCAATATTGTATTGTATTTTTCACTTGGAGCAATTTCCAGGACCCTGTAGCACTGTAAATATAAAAGTACTAAGCTCAAAAGCACTCTGTTCTCAGTTACACTTGTCAGCCTGATCCACTTGGTATTTTGGTCTATGCAGAAGCTGCTGGCTTTCTTTACTGAACTACCCACTTCCATCTTTCCCCAATTTTGCTGTGGTTCAAAAAGTTTCTTTGTGCTTCCTGACTGCCATATCTGCTCATTTTTCATCATCTATTTAGATGTTTAATGTTTTATGGTAGGAAGCATCTGTTTGCTGTGAAGAATAGCTAATGAAACAGGCATCCCATCACTAACAGACATCTGATTGTTACCCACTATTAATTAGAAATATAAAACCTTGCTAATTTTTTTTTCATAGAAAATGTGTTTCTGGCTTTTATTTTGGTTTGTGTTGCTTTTGTGCTTTATTTTAAAGATCTCTAATGAGAAAAACAGCACACTTTTGCAGAATGGCAGCAGAAAAGTCTCTAGAAAAGAAGCTTCTTTACCTTCTTCAAAAGCACATTTCTATTCTTACACCACTGGTTATTATGTATATAGTATTCAGCAGGTGACAAGAAACCAAGATAACACCAAAAATTGAACTACTTTGTGAACCCTTCCTCTTGCCTAAACATCTTTGCATCATGTCTTAGAATCAAGAAGGTCTGATGAATAATTTTCAATTATAAAGAGGCACAATATTCCTGAGGAAGTTAGGGTTTCTTTTCAGAGTAAAGTAACCAGTAAGGGGCAATTGGACAGATAACTGAATAGAAAGTGACTAGAAGACTAGTTGCAAGAAGAAAAAAAGAAAGCAAAATAGGAAATATGTGGTGGAGAGTTGGGAAGGAAATATGTATTCTGGTCCAAACAATATGTCCCTGCAAATTTACACAGTCTAGCTGATTCACTAGAATTAGATTAACACAACATTGCTCATTTCCAAGTGCAAAGTCTGCGTGCAGAAAATGCTTAATGACAATACTAAGAGGAAACTTGCTGAAGCAGTAAGACACAGATGGCCAGAATAAAGTACTGAAACACAGCCCCAGTCAAGTTGTACTGGGGCTGAGATGAGATTTCCCTGTGCACTGATCTGCCCTGTAGAGGACAAAGAGTGACTGTGCCTACTCTGGAGAAAAAAAGGAAACGTTAGAACAGCTATGTGCAGCAGATTTAGGGATGGAGGTATGCCAGAAGAAGTTTCAAAATTTGTTTCTCTTGCCAATAATGACTAAGCAGATTGAACATTTTAACATAGAGATAGCCTTCCACTCATAGGTAAAAGAAGAATTTAAAAATACCCTTAATCCCTGAATCAAAGACCCTGGGGACAAGTAACACATCAATATGCTATCAGGTATTGCAGGATTTATGCTGTCAAACCTTCGGGCATTCTTTGCAAATTAATAGCATGTCCCTGTCAGGATGCAAAGATTTCTTTTGTTCTCACTTGATATGAACAGGATTTAGGGATTGCTTTAAAATAATTAATATTGTGAAGGAAGGGTGGGGTTAAGCATTAGGGAAATCAAAATCATCTTCTTGGCTTTACTACAAGAAAATTTGGATTACACTGAGGCAAGTCATTCAGTTTCAGTAGATTGGTTCTTTATGTACTTAATACTGAGATTAGAATAATACTACTTTCTCCCTTCTGCTTCTTTGTGACTTGTGTATTTCACTCCCTTGAAGACTGCATTTTCTGCTATACTGGCTTCTCCTAGAATAAAGGAGTTTACATCTAAATTGAAGACTTTAGGAATCACAATTCTAACAAGAGGCACACTTGCAAACCTATCATTTGCCGGCAGATTAGTTGTAGAGCAAAAGAAAAATAGCTCAGGAACACAGCTACAACACACAGGGAGTCATATTTAATATTTTTATATGAATACTGTTAATTCCATGCAGAACTATCTGCAATATCATTAGATACTTCCCTGGTTGTAGATGTTACATGTCACAGCAAGATGGAATGAGGCATTGTGGGTAACATAAAGGAAAAATGGTTTTGGATTGTAGGCATTCATACTAAAGATTTAGATAGTCCCCTGAAATTAAGGTTGATGAGCTAGTTTGCCCTGCCATAAATCTTGAATTCAATGTACAATTACTGCCACTTCAAAGCAACAGGTATCACCCTTTAATGCCATTTTAGGATATTGGATCTGTTTTTCAACTATGATCAGCGAAATAAGGTCTGAGGCAGAGAGAGAAGAAGCAGCACATTTACTTTGAAATGGAGAGGTAGAGACAAGACAAAGTGTTTGAGCAGCACTTTCTAAGTAGCAGGCTGTTACACCTGCCATCAGCACATTTTCAAATGTGTTCCTGAGCAAGGGAAGATTGTCCCAAATTACTTATACACTTTTTCTCAAAAGTACCTTAATTAAGCCTTTTTTGGCTTGTCAACGTTTAACCTTTTTATTTGCTAGAAATAGAGGGACTACTTTGGTGCCATACACGTAGACATCAATATCCAAGTGACATTTTAGAAGTTTCAAATGAGACAAACTTTCTGACTCTTTCTTGTCAGTTTTGTTAAGAAGTTATTGAGAAATATTTTATAGTGTTACTCAAAATCCCATGAAAGTCACTGCTCCACTACATTTAAAAGACTTTTCCTTCCAACACTAAATTAAAACCTATATTCACATACCTATTCTGGGTGCTGCAGATTAAGGATATTTCATCACAGGAACTCTCATAAGTTCTACAGACCTACAGATTTAAATCAGACACAGTTAAAATGAAACATGGAATTAAACTCATAATCCATACTTGACTGGATTTTGTAGAATTTTGCATCTGTCTTATTCATCATGCTGAGATTTCCAGTGCTAGACCACAGAATATGATGGGGACAGTCAGCTTTGTAATCAAGCATCCAGACACACAATCTCAGACACTAACAATATGGTCCATGCCTTTATGATCTGTGATTTAGGTCTCATTCAAATCCCAGAAAAGTTCATAATCAGTCTCTTGTTAGTACTGGCATTCTAAGTTAGAACTTCAGCTAGCTGAAGTCTCTGTCAGCATTAATGAGGTCAAGTTCTTAACGAATGTAACAGACAGAAAAGCAGAATTTAAGGAGATTTAAAGATGGATGTATCTATCTAGATTATAGACCTATGTAGCTCATATTGAGCTGGAAAAAAGTTCTGAGAAATTAACAGAATAAGTAAACACCAAATAAGGTTCTCATTAATGTAAAAATAATCATCTCTGTTAACAGGTTTGTCCTTTGAGATATTACTCTACTCCAGTGCCCACTTTCTCACAAACTCAGTGCTTAGCTTGACTACCAGCAGATCCTCTCATTGCCAGGGCTCTTCATCTTCTTTGCAAATACAGTTTCAACAAGCTTCACATGGGCCGTGATTATGTCCTTTGCTTTTCAGTGCTCTTTGGTTACATGATCTCCCTTATATGAACACAGGCTATAAAATCTATGCCTTATCCTAGGCATTTCAACAACATAAAAAATATACGTGGATGGCCATGTAAAAGCCAAGGACACAACAAGACAGATGTATATGTAATTAATACCTTTTAAAGGTGATGATAACTGGAGAAGTTAGAGTTTTAATACTGAAGCCAAAAGGTACCAGTTTTTCAGATGCAGAGAAATGACTGCATAGTAACTATTATAATTAGACAAACATGTATAATCACTGATATTGTACATATTAATGCAAAATATATCCACTTTTGTAATTATTAATGCTGCAGTTTTCTTGCTCCTCAAGCTGGCTCAAGTCATTTTCCTACACTGCAAGTTCTAAGATAGATAAAATTAAATCATAATTAACACTAAAGAATCTCTGCTGAAATGTTGCTGAAAAGCCAAGGTTGCCTAAACCGCAACCTTCAGATTCTTGTTATGGAGTTTATACATGAACTTTCAGTTATGGTGGACCTCAGCAGAACCTGCTCTTACTACAGCCACCAAGTCCCTCCCAGAGCTGCCAACAGAGCTAACAGATATTCTGTCTGAAGCATGACCTGCAGACCAGGAGCAGCCAGTCAAGAAAGCCCAGTGGCCATCCCTCTGATAAAGAAGAGGGAGGCCAGGGCTGCTGATGCCATCCCAGACAGCAGCGTTTGGCTGTGACAGCAACTGAGCTGTGCAGGAAAGTTCTTCCCACATATATCCTGAAACAGGATTTATTGAGTAGGCCTGGCAGCCACCAACTGCTCTGATGGACAGCAAAGCCAGGTGCCAGGGACAGAAACTTATGTTGCCTGAAATAAATGTTAGAAAATGAAGCTGCATTGGCCCTCTCAATGATTCATTCAGTAACGGTGTTGGATTCTCTCTTGCATACAAACATCCTGTAATTGACTTGGAATAAAAAGTTACTATGGCTCAGATTATTTATGATAAGGCCCTTATTCTAAGTCCAAACTATTAGGTATAGCCCATAAAAATAACTCTGGGAACTCTGCTCAGAATTAAAAATCCATTCAGTAAAAAATTCTTGTTTCCTATGTCCAAGCACTTCCCAAATATAATTATAAACAGTTCATAGTGCTGTGACTGCAGACAATTGAATTTTAGAAGTAAACCAATCCAGCTTGCTAACCTATTATTCAATCCAAGACCTTTTATCTTTGAGGATCACTGAATCCAGAATAATGCAGTCTAATAAAGAAAATGGTATATACAACTGAATGAGACTATACCACATAATAGCAATAAAGACCACACCACTTTCTCCACTATTCATAAAGCCTTCCTTTAAGTAGCCCTATATCTCAAGATAACATCTAGCAACTTGTTTCATAACCTCTTAATCAGAACACTTTTTATTTCCATTTTTTCTGTGATCCAGATTTTTCTATTAAAAAAAAGATTAGAGTGCTAATTTATGTACAGATCAGATTGGCTTCTTTTTAACTTGTTTTTGAGATTTCCTCCCTTCTGAAAAATATTATAATAACAT
>VWYI01010188.1:0-13124 GCA_013399455.1 Anthoscopus minutus | reverse complement strand
CCAAACATACATGCAGATATTATGGACAGCGAGACTGTGCCAGTCTAGAGTGAACACCTTTCATTATTACATTACGAGAACTTACAAAATTCTTTAATCTCTACCTCGCTGTGGAGAAGGGTGAGTGTAAGATGGAAAGTCATTAGAACATGACTGTGTCCATGCATCATGATGAATGAGTGATTCACTCCATCCACCCATGACACAGGCTCATTCTTACTCTGGGCTTTTGGTTATATTCCAGAGAAGCTGGAATATAACTTCACTTCTCTGTCATGCAGCCACACACTCTCAAAGCAGATTATTAAGGTAAAATCCTCTGCAAGATTGAAATTTTACATTCCTTTTATTCTACATTTAAAATTACGGCTGGAAGACAGTAAATAATCCATGGATCACTCTTTACCAGAAGTACTCCTCATTCCATTAATACTCCTCAGGTGAGGCACAGGTTGCCCAGAGAACTGGGGATGTCCCATCCCTGGAAGTGTTCAAGGCCAGGCTGGACAGGCTTCAGTCTAGCGGAAGGGTTCCCTGCCCATGGCAGGGGTTGGAAGGACGTGGTCTTTAAAGTCTCTTTTAACCCAGACTATTCTGTGACTGTATGATTTATTTGAGGCATTATCTGAGAGGAATCAATTTCTTCTGGGGAAAAAAACCCTCAGCAGGCCGTTCTGCAATTAATTATTATTAACAGAGTATTCTTAGCAGTTAAAAATGGACATTATTTGCTAATTCACTGCAGCTGAGTAGCCCTTCTCTGACAAGCAGGGTCGTCTTACTGGGGAATATAAAGGTGCAAAGCAGAGTTCAGAAGTGCAAAAAATATTCCATGGGGTAAAATAACCTATAGGTAGAAAATACTTCATCTCTGATGACCCAGTAAGTTAGGGTGTTGCTGTAGGAATTAGGATGTGCTGAGCAGGGAAGATATTGCAGAGGACAGAAGTTTAGGGCACACCAAAGCCTAAATGGAAAAGCCAGTGAGAAGATAAAGGGATGGCTGTGATCTGCATTACAAAGCAGATCAGGCTGAATGATTGCAATGGTCTCTTCTGGCCTTGAAATCTTTTTGTCTGTGGAAGGGTTTCATTTAAATAATTCATAACGAAGAGGAAATTCTGAACAATTGCAGAAAAAAAATCAGAACAAGACTACTGTGGATTCTGGGATTTGGTCTTCAATGTCTGAGCTCTTGAACTTTCCTAATGAAAATACTAATAACTTTTTAATTCTAAGCTTCAAGCCTCATTGCAGAAAATCATCAATGATATATTCAATTGTAAAATTCACAGAGGGCTTTGCAGTTATATAAATCATTCAATTAAAAAGAAAGTGCATTACATGATTAAATCAACGAAATGGAGGTTGGGAGTGGATTCAGTTTTGCACTTTTCTTTAAATGTACTGTGTGCAGAGGTATTTGCTATTCATTTAAAAGCTGAAATAAGATTTCAGAAAATTGCTTTTTTTTTGGGTGTGATCTAAAAAGGGAGTATTATAAATAATTATTACATATCTTTTCAACAAGGATTATCCCTGTGTTTCTTAAATGTTTTGAACCCTCAGCAAGCCAGAATGTGGGGTTTTTTCCCTAATGTTGCTAAATCTTTGCAACTGTTTCTAAGTGAAGAAGTAGCAGAAGAATTAGAACTTGAGGATCGGGAAGGTCCCTTCCAACCCAAGCTGTTCTGTGATTCTATGAATTAGTGGTTCGTGTCTCACTTGAATGACATTTGGATGACAAAAATATTGGCATTGCTTTGTCAGTGAGCAAACACATATTTTCTACCTCAGAATAATGTGTATAATCCATAAACTCTGCCAGTCCTCTACCACTCATCCTTACTGTGCTGCTTTTGGTTATTTCTGGCATTGGCAGAGGCTCACACAGCAGCTCTCAGAAATTTGGTGCCTGATAGTACCATGGTTGTCCTTTTCCTGTTCATGAGCCTCACCTGGACTATGTTGGAAGGCAGAGTTTGTGCTGTCATACCCCAGAACACCTGCAGTGCTAAAAGGTCAAATGCTAATTGAGAGAAACAAAGAAATAAATATATCTATGATTATGTAGGGTATGTGAGCAAGATGGATTACTCAGTGTGTTACAGGACCCATAGAAAGATGGAAAGAAATACAGCTTTCATTGTAATTATTGTGCTTCTATAGCCCCAGGCATCAAAAACGTCATCGTGTTTATGTGCTAATAAAATCTTAGCAGTAATTCTCTCTCCATGCACAGAACCTTTGCTACAGTCTGTCCTCTGAATCACCTTTGAGAGAAAAAAATGAGTAATTTCATTCCTCCTTAGGGAGGGATAAAGTTTGTGCTGCTGGGAGACTCTTAATATTGGTGTAATGCATGGGTCATTGTGCCTGGGAGATTCTGAAGTGCTCGGGAGCTGCCTCTTTAGAGGTATGTGGGAGAATAAAGGGATTGGGTCAAAAGTTTCAGATCTAATGAGTACCTGTTAAAGTTGCATCCCTCAATCATTAGTTTAATAATATTTGAAACCAAAGGAAAATGCTCTCCTGTAATATTCACCTGATTATGTAGAAACTCATCTTTGATTCTTCTGATAAACCCAGCCTGACTGGGATTCCTCTCTCATCTAATGGTGGAAATGAAACATTTCAGTATTTCTTGTTATAAACAAAATAAACATGATACTGAAATAAATAAATAAGCACTAAAAAAAGCTTCCTCAGTTCCATTCTTACTGGGCAGCCGGAAAAAGAAATATTCAGGTGCCATTTGTAGTGAGACTCTCAAATAACTTTGGGAATTCAGAGCTGGGTGGGATGGCAGGTCTTTGACATGGGAGCTCTCCTGCACTGAAAGAGCAAAAGTCAGAGCACCACATTTAGTATCTATCCATCCCCATGATGTGGATCTGTGATGTGGAAAGCTGCAAGCCTGTAAACAGCACTGGTTTGCAAACACAACATAGAAAAATGGGTTCAGGAGTACACTTGGAGGATTCTCCTACTGAGAGTTGGGTGTTCATCCTGGAGAAGAGAAGGCTCCAGGGAGACCTTGGTGCCTCTTCCAGTGCCTAAAGGGGCTACAAGAAAGTTGGAAAGGGATTTTTTTAACAAGGGCATGTAGTGATAGGACAAGGGGGAATGGCTTCACACTGACAAAGGACAGGTTTAGAGTAGAGAACAGGAATATTCTTCCCTGTGAGGGTGGTGAGGCCTTGGCAAAGATTGCCCAGAGAAGCTGTGGCGTCCCCATTCCTGGAAGTGTTGAAAGTTGGATTGGGCTCTGGGCAACCTGGTCTATTGGAAGGTGTCTGCCCAAGGCAGGGGCTTGGAACTGGATGACCTGTAAGGTCCCTTCCAACATTCAATGTTTTATGATTCTATGATCAGCACTGAACAGGGCTTCACAGTATGGCTTTTGGGACATTAAGTGAACTTCTGAGCACTCAAGAGCCAACTCTTACCACCAATGATATTTGAGCATCCAACCTCAGCTGAAGGCTGGATCTCAGAAGAGCTCAGGCCCCCCAGCTGATCCTGGGTGGCCACTGTGAGACAAACCAAGAGAAGTAAATGCCAAGAAACAATAGAAGCCACCAGAAAGAGGAGGGGAGGAAAGATATAATTAGAGATGAGGGGTAGAATCACTCAGGTTTTAGCCTGATCATGGGATTTGACCTGATGTGCAATATCTAAGTAGTCATGGACCTGTTGACTACAGGTAGGGAAATATATAGCTTGTCACATCACTGGCCTTGGTGCGTTTTAAGTCTTTGTTTCCAGCCTTGGCAAAGCTGTGGGTGGCTTTGACTGATGTGGAACAGCATCCTTGTGTCTAACATCTCCTACATTTTCTACTGCTGCTTAACCTGTGTGAGCATAACTTTCCATAGAACATGATATTCTTCTGTCAGTAATCTCATAAAGCAGGTCAGAGCCCATCCCTCAAACCTGTATTTCAGGCCAGGAAAATCACTCTCTATGCATCCTGTGTGAGAAAGAAGAGGAAGCATCTGGGATCCTCAATGCATCCATGTTTCCCCAGACATGTAATTGGCTCCTTCCTCTGTGCTGGGGTGGAGCTGTAAATCAAAGCACAGTTATAAAGGTGAATGCTAATGCTGAGTGACACTCACACCCTGAAGGCTGCTAAGCAATAAATAAATAATTTTTTTTTCACCTTACATGATTTTGATGTATAGGCTAATCCCAGAACAGTAATTCTTCTCTTTATCCTGCCTGTGCTTTTTTCTCTGGCTCCAGATGCTGGCATTTTGTTTATGAGGGTCTTGATGGGGTTTATTCTGCTCCTGGGAAGTCTCATCTGTAATTTACTGCAGTCAGATTTGTGAATCTGCTTAAGCAAAGTTATTCACACCCAGAACTTCTATTGAGCCTGGAAAAAAGGATTTTAATTAGGTATAATGGGGTTCTGAAAGGTCTAATTTGAGACTGGTAGTTTATTTCTTTGTAATACCACCTCATCATGATTAAAACCAAAAAAAATCAAATCTTCCTCTACCAACCACAGGAATTTTTACTGTAATAAAAATGTATTTTAAGATTTTTCCTTCCCACAAAATCCTTTTTTTTATGGAGAGGAAAGGAGCAAAACAACAAACTCAAACAACATGACAACATTATAATATTTTTGTTTAATAAGTTTTGAGGGTGTTTATTGTAATTTTTATTTAAAAAAATAAATCTGAAAGCATTTTGGCCCAAGTGCAAAACATTTCGGAGAAAGAAAAAGTTCCAGTTGTTGCAATGCACTGTTGATGGCTGTAACTTACAGCCAATACAATGTTTTTTTCAGATCATCATGATCTTTTTGTATGATTTCAAATTTGGGTAATGAAATTTGAGGTACAACATTTTAGTTTTCAGGTGAGTATCCCCTTGCTTCAATATTAGGGTTCCAATAACCCGATGAAAGCAAGCAAAGGTTCACATAAATGAGCTTTTTCAGGCACCATGAAATATGAAAACTTTTGGAGTGTCATACATTTCCCTTTGTCACTACTTCAAAACATTCAGAAGTCTATATTTTTTTAGTGATCTATTCATAGGAAGAGCGTATAATTTACCTGACATCCTCTGCTCTTTTAGTTGAGATAGAATGTGAGTTGTGTGGTCAGCGCTTGTCTCAAATACATCACCCAGTAATACAGTAGAAGAATCTAATTTATAAATCTTTTCCATAATATATAATAGGTTACATACCCATTTGTTATCTGTCTTCCCTTACTCTGTGTCTCATTCATCATTTGATATGATATCACAGAACATGGAATTTTTTGGGTTGAAAGGGAACTTCTGCAGCAGGGAAACCTTTCACTACCCCAGATTGCTCCACACCCCATCCAGCCTTGCCTGGAACATTTCCAGGGATCAGGGAGCCACATCTGGGCAACTCCTCACAGTGCCTCACCACCCTTATCTTTGCAAATTTTCTTCCTCATAGTCAGACTCAATCTACCCTCTTTCAGTTTAAAACTGTTGTCCTTTATTCTGTCAGTACAGGCCTAGGTAAAACTCTCTTTCCATTTTTCTTATATCACTCACTTCTTATAGATAGAAAGGCTTCTAAAGGTCTCCCTGGAATTTTCTTTAGACTGAACAACCTCAATTCTCAATGACACAGACTTGGCCTTGTTGAACTTCATGAGGTTGTCATGCACTTGCTCCTCAAGTCTGCCAAGATCCCTCTGGATGGAATTCTTTTCCTTCAGCGTATCTACTCATCTGAAGACTGTCAGTGTCAAAAATCCCACAGTCCATTTCACTGATGAAGATATTGAATGAATAGCAGTGATCCCAGTATGGACCCTGCAGGAACACTACCTTTAGTGGGTTGCACTTGAACATTGAGCCATTGACTATAACTTTTTGGATGTGGCCATCCAGCCAATTCCTTACCCATCTAACAGACCATCCATCAAAAAATCCCATGCCTCTTCATTTTAAAGGTAAGAATGCTGTAGGAAACAAAATGAAAGGCCTCACAGGTGTCATCAGTAGCACTTCCTTTGTCCACTGATGGAATTCTGCTTGGGAGCAGCTCTGCTGAGGGATTATAAAGGCTGTGAAAATGAACCGAGGATAAAACAGGCCATAAACATCTTAAATAAGTGACACAACAGTGGATTCCATCCATTTTTAACTATCAAAAACTGGCCTTATCATGGTGGTAAGAATAATATAGAGCAATACACACTTGTCCTATACCAATCATGTAATTGTCATGAAACAGAGCAAGAGCTCTGGTGTTGGGCTCTGACCAGTTTGAGAGATGTGAAGCATTAGGAAACACTCAAAAGGCTACAAATCACTGCTGAGATTCTTATGAGATGTGGGAACTGAGAGCCCTGGAAGACTGACTCATAACTGGCATTTAGGTCCTAAATGTTGACTGATATATTGTTTTGACTGAATGCATCAATGCCAGTAAGAAGGGCAAATCTGAAAATTATGTCATAATTCACTGGGAAGTAGTTACAGTGTGACATGTCAACTCTCTTGATTGGACCTGCCATCCAGCAAGCTGTGCATCAGGGTTTTTAATTTATTAAAATGGCTGTTTTATTTTTCCTTTAGAAAGGATTTTCTAAACAGCTCATTTGAAGGATGGTATCAAGTGTCTTTTGCTTCATTAGTTTCTTTCAGCATATACTATGTCTTAGAGCTAGGCAGGGAATTATAAGGCCATTATAAGGATCATAACTACTGCTGTCAATAAAACAAAAGGATGAATTCAGAAAATAATTCCCTCTGGGTTTAATTTGCAAATAAAATTGATATTTTTATGACCTTTATGTCTTTTTTCTACAGTGGAGATCAGTCTTGGATTACTCTAGACCCAGGTTTCTAAGAAGATGGATCGTTTTCCATGCAGAATTTTTCCTGCCAAGAAAAGGGAGAACTAAAGCATTTTTCTGCCATTTGGCCTCTCGATCAGGCCTAAAATTAGGAAACATTTCAGGTATTTAGAAACTTGTGTATATCAATCCACAGTGATTCTGGCAAGTTCTGGATTTGTTGCCTTTTCTCCACAAAATTATGGATGCCTCTGCTTCTAAATTTAGGGCCCAAGAAATAGAAAGAAAAATGAGGGACACCTTTGATCTGTTCTGCTGTGAAACGTGGCAGTGTCTTGGGTGTTGGACCTTGGATTACTCTAGAGGGGGAAATATCATCCTATGTCAAATAAGAACTGAGCTAATTAATTTCACTGCTTTACTTAACCTCTGCCACCTGATACCTGCAACTGCAGATTTGCACTGCTCCTCTTAGTCCAGTATTCCCAGAGTTTTAGTGGAGTAATCTGTTATCCTGACATTTTGAGAAGGGAAGTATTTGATTATTTTTATTCCTTTAGAAATATCTTTTACTTATTACTTTATCCTTTCTAATTAGCAAGTAATGTACTACAGTAGAAGTAGTACAGAAAGAAAAGAAAGTACAGAAGAAAGCACAGAGAGAAAGAAGTTTTAGTTTTGTCAAGAATTAATAAACCTAATCCAGGTAGCATAGATTTTAACGTTTCTTCTTGTAAGATTTACCTCAGGTTTGTCTTCCTGTCCTTTGATCAGCGTGGTGACCTGCCTTTGAAACCTCCCTGGTGAACAAAATGCAGAGTTAAAAATGCAGATTAAGACTTGAGGAGGGGCAGCAAGATCACCGTGTGTGTTCAGAAAGGTGCTGGGCTCTCCATCCCTGCTGTCACTGTGGTGGGACAAGCCTCAGCTCAAACCCAGAGCCACGGGGAACAATGAGCCATCAGCAACAAGACTGTGAAGGTGAAAACATCAGGGAAGCTGTAAAAGGTCAGAAAACTTTAAAAAAGTAGTGATTTTATGTAGAACTTTCATAACTCAGTTTCAGGGTGAGAAGGTCAGAAATGTTGGGGGAATCATTGTGTGGGGGGTACTCATCCTGTGATCAGTCAGCTGGATAGTGAGGCTGGATTGCAGGTAGTAGCTGAGCCCTTGGATTCAGGCTCTTTTATTTTCTCCTTTTTTTATTTTTGAGACTCACACATACAAAATCAGATTTTTATCATGAAATGAAAAATTTATGATAGAGAAAAAACCTGATGTTATACAATCTATCTTCTCCTTTTAAAATGAAATGTTTTAAGGGATTTACATGTGTGAAAAAAACCCAGAACAAGCCTCCATATTCTTTTGTAAAAAAGAAGTGTGACATGTAAAGGATCCATTCTGGAGTGGCTGTATTTTCATTACTTCACCACAGCACACCTTCCAAAAATTACTATACAATGGTAGAATTGAGTTCATATCCCTGTTCACCTCAGGTTTGGGTCTGAACATTTCAGGAGGGATTACTGTGTGTTGGGAATTTGTTTTTCTCAGGCCATAAGATGTGGTTCTGCTCTTAGGGACAAAACAAATATTTTTCAGCCACATGATTTGAAAAAATGTGTGAATCAAAAGAGATGTGAATGTGTAGTGTTATGGCACTGGGTGGCTGAAAATGGAGACACCTCCCTCCTTCCCAACATTTGGCCTTTGATTCTATACAAAGATTCAATATTAAGATCAATACAGAAGGTTTGAAAAACACCAATTCTCAGAGCTCAATAGTTTTGCCTCTGAAAAATCTTCCCAAGAATTCAACAGTCCCTCAGATAGGAAAAATTCCCTCAAAAAAATTCTCAGTGCTCCCCTCTTTATGATTGTGGATACTGCCTCCTGATTTAAGCAAGTTTGGCAGAGGTAATGCTGATGACTAATCTTTTTCAACTGCACAAAGCTTCAGTGAGACTGCTGAACAATGCCAGAAGCAGAATTCATTGGGAGACATTAAATAGTAGTTTAATACATTGAAAATGAGTTTTAAATTGATTAAGGCTTATAAACAACACTAGCTTAGGTTTTCAATTTTTTTCCAAGTTTGTTTTTACTTGTTCTTTATGAAAATTAATCTATTTTCTCACATGTCATTTTTTCAGTACTTTTTATAGGTTGGCTTGATTGCTGTCAATTCATTTCTTTAATGTAAGCAATTAAACGGCTGATCGTTTTGCTGGCTTTCAATTATCTTCCTGCCTGACAATTGCTCCAGCTGTAAGTAATTTTCCTTCTTTATGTTCATAATCCCCACCACATCAGCTGTGTCTTGCAGACAGTGGGAATGTCAGGTGTTAGCTGAGGTGAAGGAGAGGCAATGGCTTGAGATTTGGCTTCTTGCTTTGTGTTCCTGGTCCTTTTTGCTGGTGTGAGCAGAGACACAACCCCTTGGATTAAAGATGGAGTGGCTGAGATGGTGAACAGGCTTCTGTGATGGCAGGCAGCTGGAGCAGAACCTGATGTCTTGTTATATGTTTATAGGGAATTAGCTTGCCCAATTATTTGGCTTATGATAATACAGGTTTAGGGCTCACTGAAGTGTTTCTCAAGGAACTGCACCTACCTAAGAGCTTTGAGAGAACAGGAAAGAGTGGAAAAACCACAGAGCCCAAGGCCTCAAGCTTTGGATGAGGACTAAATTGAGATTCCTTCTTCACATTGGCATAGAATCACAAAATGGTTTGACCATCTAGACCAACCCTCCTGCCATGGGCTGGGACATCTTCAGCTGGACCAGGTTGCTCAGAGCTTCATCCAACCTTGAATGTTTGCAGGAATCAGTAGTCCAAAACCTCTCTGAGCTATGTGTTCCTGCTTCCCTATTAATAAGAAGTTTCTATTGCAACACTGGATCTTTCAATTTAGGCTATCTACCCTGAGGTCAGGAATTGAGCCTTTATTGTTGAAAACTCTTTCAGGAACACAAAACCTTTCTGTTTTTCAGAAAAGTTTGTAAGCTTTTTTTTTCTTTTTCTTTTTTTCCCCTTTATTTCTCTCTTCAGTGTATTGCATATTACTGGAATTTTTCAGGCTACCCTGATACTACCAGGCACTACTTTCCTCAAAGCAGGAAAATGGTCTTGCAATGAGGAGGCCTGAACCAAATATCCAACAAAAAACATGGAAAACTGGACTTATGTTGGAGTCACCACAATCACTTATGACTGGAATCAGAAGGGACCCATTACCCTGTGGGTCCCTCTTCCTGGCTCAATTATTTATTTTAGCTTTGTAGGAGTAATAGATTATAGAAAGCACAGTAAAATATTATCTGGACCTCAGCTAATGAAGCCAAACTGTTGTGACAATCCAGTGCCAAACTTACTGACTCCAGAACACAGAGGCATCTGTCCCATCAGGAAAAATACTGTAACAGGGCTAATTAACTGCAAGAATAATTAGCCAAAGATGAGAATGAGCCCACTTATCCAGCTTTCTGGGTCTCGCCTGACTATTTTTACAGCATAGAGCTCTGCCCAGAGTCATATCAGCATGTTCGGAGCTAACTTGAGGCTCTCTAATCTGGCACTGCATCCCCTGAGGGAGACTCACATTCCTCCCTCCATTTCTTACTCATCTGCCACTGTCTGCTGCAATTACTTGAACACCTTCAGCAGTATTTTTCAGGATACACCTTAAAAAATGGCTCCTCATGGCAGCAAGCTGTCAATGCTGGAAACACTGTTCATGCGTTCATGAAGTTCAAGAATCTGCTTATACTTAATAAAAATTCAAAGGACATTTTTCTGGGCAGGATTTCATTATAGGCAAACTTTCCTGTTCCTCCTGGATTGACAATGTTTGTGGTATTGTAAATACTTAAACATTGAGCATGAGTGTCATGATAACTGAAGTCAGCAGCACTACACAGTGTCCTGCAGGCAAAGAGGTTGACAAACTGGAATAAGCATTTCTCTGAGCTCAGAGGAACTGAGAATTAGTTTCACATTAGTATCAGAACAGCTTTGCTTTTTCTACCTGTGCAAGGCGCTGATTACCCTTTCAGTGCCTGCTGAGGATACCTGTGCAGCAGATAAATCTGACACAGGGGCTGAGGGGAGTTAAAGACAAACTTGTGCTTGAGACAAATGCACTGTCAAGGAATTGTACTGTCAATTCCCCAGACAGAAGCCCTTTTTCATGAAACTCAGAAAAACTGTTTAACTCTGAAAGTGTTTGTGAAAACTCACTAAGGGACTTTCAAAGCAGGAGTGAACACCCACACCTCTCATCCCAATATTACAAAACCTATAAAACAGTGGGAGCAAAAAGTAAGCAATTCAGATTGGACCATAGGGTTAACCAGAGGCAATTTATGGGAGAGTTTCAGAGCCATAAGTGTCTCATTAACACACCTCTCACTACAGCATGGGCCATGGGAAAGATTTGCAAGCAGTGGGGGGGATATACACATAAAATGAAGAAAGGATTTTTTGGCTGTAGTTTTCAGAAAAATATGGATCTAATTAATAATGTAAAATAAGACATAAGTTTTACCATGTCAGGAAATCTGTGAGAAATGAAGTGGAGACAGTCTGGTAATTTCCAGTACATTAAGACATGTCAAGTGAACACTCTATATGAGAGAGGTAACAGCAAAAGCAGAAAGCAGCTGTTTCCGAAGAGTTACCTGTCTGATAGATAGAGTATCTGTCTGTAAACTGAAGGAGGATCTGACTCCCATCTGTTAATATGTTCAGTGAAATATTCTGGGTAGGGGAATATTTCATTCATATAACACACAATACATTTTCTCTAAGACATAGCAAAGGAAGTTCTGCCTCTGTCTTGCATTTTGGCAATAGTCAGTTAACTTGCTGTGCGACAAAGTAGGAATAGGGAATCTGGGTTGCTTTCTCCTCAGGGATTTTGCATAATAAACAAAGTTTGACAGTGCCATAGAGGATGTTACACTTGCTAAAGAGTACCAAAAAATGCATATCTACCTATATGACAATCATAGAATCATAGACTATTTTAGGTTGCAAAGCAGTCACCAAGTCCTACTGTTAACGCAACACTGCCAAGTCTACCATTAAACCATGTCCCTAAGTGCCACATTTACCAGCCGTATAAATACTTTCAGAGATGGTGGCTGCTTTTTTGGCAGCCTGTCCTTGATTCCTTAACTAAACCAGGAGAAGTTTGACACTCTGGGCAGCTTCTCAGGTTTCAAACTGCTCCCTGAAAACCTAACAAAGCTGAGTGATAAAGGGAGATGCACAGAGACCAGAAAAGTCCTGCTCTTCCCCACCACAACACAACAACAACTGCCCACATTCCACCCTATAATCCCACCCTCACTTTTACACCTCTTTCCTTCTTGCTCTACTCTTTTCTCGCCCTTTCTATTTCTCTGACTAATATTTCTTGTGAAATAAAATCCCTCATGTTGGCTTTGCTTCTTGATCTCCTTGGTACCTTAATTCACGCAGAGGCCTCTGTCAGTAATCACATCTTAACGGGGGCACACAACTGCACACAGCACTCAACGTGTATCCTCCCCAGTGCCCAGCACAGAGGGACAATCACCGCCCTGGTCCTGCTGGCAACGTGAAGGCTGACAGCGATTACCAGGAAGCCACTGGCACATTCCTGAGCAAAATTCCTACCTCCCCCCACCCCCCATGAAGTAAAGAATGGACATTTTCTTTGGCTATATTTCATTATTAATATTTTTGAAAAAGCACACTTCTTATAGTCTTTCACTGTAGCGATCAGATCAAGTTCAAACAGAGCCTTTGCTTTTCTGATGATCTTTTAACCTGAGATCAGGGCCAAGGGCTGGGACGTGTGGTGCGTTGGGTGGGAAAAGCACTTTGGCACGGCACGGGGCTTCTTTGGGGATGTGTGGGGGAGGAAGATGTGGTGGGATGAGAGGAAGCGACAGGCCATTGGCAGAGGATGAAGTGTAGGCAAAGTTGGGTGGCAAAGGCCTAAAAATGGCCTTTGTGACCAGGAGAGGCTGCATGGAAGCCGCCAGGCCTCTGGGAGAAGGGATGGCTGCGCCCAAAGGCCTTTATGACCTGCCGTGACATCCTGCCCAGAGGCCATTGTGACGCGGGTCCGTGTCACGACTGCTGGGGCTCCAAATCCCTGCAGTGGCCACTCCCAGGAGAGCAGCTCTCTGAGGAGGCAGCAGCTTCTCAGGAGGCAGCAACTCCCCCGGGTGATGGTGGATAGAGTTCGTATGAACACACCCACAATGTCCCAAAAGCAAGAGACAAATGCCCATGGGCAGGCCCGTGAGGGCCAGCCACTATTGCA
>VWYI01010185.1:448-67231 GCA_013399455.1 Anthoscopus minutus | reverse complement strand
AAAAAAACATGTAACCCCCAACACCTGTAAGGTCCCTTCCTACCCAAACCATTCTGCAATTCCATTCTGTGGGACTTCAGGCAGTATGTAAAGTCATGTAACTGGTATGTTCTTGCCATGCCTGGACCTGTTCACACTTGGAAGTGACTTTTTCTGAAATATTTTCTGCTATGTCTGCCATGCTCCATGTTAGCTGTCATGTATAATTTTACAGCCAGTTAGGCACACTACACATTGATTGCCTCTTTCCCCTACAGAAATTATCCTTAATTTCCAAACAGTTTTAATTTCTCTTGGAATATGTTGTAAAAGAGTAGAATGGAGGATAGCATATAATATTCTTCTCAGTAGCCAAACGGTAATCTGCTAGTTCTGACTCAGAAAACAGAAGGCTGCAGATTTTGACATCAGCAACAGTACTATATTTTTAAGTAGATGATGAATTCTCATCTAACCTTTGCTTCTACCTCCACTTAGATGAGTTATCTTTTTTTCATCTTTTATTACCTTTCCCACTTCTGGATCCAGATGTTGTCTCTTTCCTTCCACCACACCTCAATGTGCGTCTCTGACTTCCATATTGCTCATTCCTATCTACTTGCATTTTGGACTGGGTTTGTGTGACAAGATTTTGGTAGAGGTGGAGCTGTAGAGGTGATTTTTGTGGGAAACTGCTAAAAACTTCCCCCATGTCCAGGGAAGCCAGTGCCAGCTGTCTCCAAGACGGAACTGCTGTTGGCCAAGGCTGAGCCCATCAGCAGCAGTAGTAGTGCAGAAAGGGAAAAGGTAGCTAGAGCATCTGAGAGGAACAGCCCCGCAGACCCCACCGTAAGTGCTGAAGAGTGGAGTGCAGCTGCTCCAGATGCCAGAGCAGAGATTCCCATGCAACCTGTAGTGTACACCACAGCAAGGCAGCTGTGCCCCTGCAGCCCTTGGAGGATCCCATGCCGGAGCATGTGGATGCCCAAAGGAGGCTGTGACCCTATGGGAAGTCAGCACTGGAGCAGGTGCTTGGCGAGACTTGTGGCTTGATGGAGAGAGGAGCCACGTTGGAGCAGATTTTCTGGAAGATTTTTGACTGTAGAGAGGACTCACACTGGAGCAGTCTGTTCCTGAAGGACTAAACCCCATGGAAGGGATCCACACTGGAGAAGTTGGTGGAGGACTGTCTCTTGTGGGAGGGCCCCAACTATGCAGTAGGGCAGGAGTGCGAGGAGCCTTTCCTCTGAGAAGAAAGGAGCAGCAGAGACAAGGTGTGAAGTACTGACTGCAGCCCCCCTTTCTTGTTCCCCTGTGCCGCTGAGGGAGAGGAATAAGGGAAAATAGAAAGTAGAGAAAATGGGGAGTCAGTTTGATTTTTCCTATGACAAAACTGATGAGTGATCTCTCCTTGTTCTCATGTTGACCTATGACCTTTGTGTTTTCTCCCCCCATCAAGTTTAAGGTGTGATAGAAGTGCCTTTGGTGAGTACCTGGCGTCCTACCAGGGTCTGGTCACCAAAACTGCTGCAGCTGGCTGATGTCTCTCCAACCCACCTTGCTTCCTTCCTGGTTTCTGACCCCACTGATTTCCTTTTGAATTTCATTTCTTCTACTCACACTCATTTTTACTCTGTTCTGCACAAAGGATTTAATTTCAAACAGTTCTTCATGTAACTCTTTCTGTATCTGATCTTTACAGTGAGACTGATTCTCACTATTGGGAACACAGAGGACCTTTTTTTAATTTTCCTGGATGTGGCAAAAATCTCTTTAAGGCTTGGGTAAGAATTCAGGGATGTACTTTTTCTTTTCTGAACTCATTTAACTTTTTTGTGCCTTTAAAGAACATGAATATAAAAATCCAGTTTGTTTCCTTGACACTTCGGAATGAATTCTGAAAGCACAAAAAACATTAATGAAGGATTCACAGATAACAAATGCAAGTCATGAGGTAAAATACAGTTGTTGACTAGTTGCAAAATATACTTGAGACAATTGTAAATTGTAAAATTGTAGGTTCTAATGTCTTATACTGTTTTCAAAATCATGTTAAAATTTCAATTTTTCCAGTAAAATTCAGATCATGTTATCTATCAGGAGACAGCAATATGCTCAATTAACTTGCTCAATGTAACTTGTAAAAAAATGCAGCTAGAAAAATCTTATTTCAGCAAAGTAGCTAGGATGAATCAGTAAAACCTGCCATAAAAAGTCATTGAAGAAACTAGTGAAGGTGAAATGTCTGATGAGACTTTTTAAATCAAATTGATGTTGGCTTCTTCAAAATAATTTCCTCAATGTGATACTGTGTTTAAAGACACTGATAGCTTATTTTAATTTCTATTGTCCTCTGGGGAGGAACAGTTTTTGTATTGAGGTTGATTTGTCATGCTGGCTGTATGTATGTTAATAAGGCATTTGAGAAAAACTTAAGGCACACTGTTGATAAATAGATTTCAAGGCTGATGGCACAGTGGGATTATTTAGATGCCTGGTGACATCTGTATTTACATTCACAAGTGTGGTCTGATATTTTCTGCTTGTTTCTGTAGTTCAGTCTGCAAAAGCTGGGAAAGCATCTGCAGTCTTGGCATGAAGGCACGTGCCATACACAATATCCCACTTAGCAATGAAATAACCTGACTAGCCCTTCCTAAGCAGCCTTGTGGAAAGCAAAGGAGGAGTTTACAGAGGAACAAAATCGGACAAAGTTGAACCAAAGTTGTCCCTTGCTTTCCTACCTTTACACTCTGGTGCTGTATTTAGCCTTAGCCTTCACCAGAACAGTGGAGGAATAACTGCCAAAGGTGTCATTCATGCTTGATTGAAGCTGGTGTGAGTGGAGCAAGAATCAGACTGTTTTGTTTACCTTGTACCTACTGGGTTAACCTTGGTATTCTTGGCTATGCAATATACCAGCTATCTCAGTGATTAGCTCTTTTCACCATGGGTCTGCAAGATTTGTTCTGCGCTGCAGGCGGAAGTGGGATGTTATATAGGATTTTTTATAAAGCATGTGCTGCTGTGTGCTTTGTACAATACTGCAGCTCTACAACTCCTACTTTGCTTAAACTGTTTTTAAATGAAAATTTAATACTGCTTCTTCTGCTTTAAGAGCATACAGCTTTTACCTAACTCTTCAGAAATTATTCTTTAACTTAGTGACTGAATAGCAGTTTCCCTTCAGAAACAAAATAAACACATTCAGAAATTTTGGCAGAAGAGAACACAGAAAGCAAAAAGGCAGCAACATAGCAGTGTAATTCAGATTAAATTTACCTTCCAAATGTATGCATGAACATCTCCAGCAAGAAGAGATCCTTTCCAGTTCTCTAGTTCTGAGTGATTCCTACTAGAAAAGACCTCAAAATAACAAGTCCTTTATTAAACTTTCGATATGTATATTGTCAGTCAAAACTCCCATTGGATACACTATGGACTCATCCAGATTCTTTCCAATGCTTGGGTAATCTCCTTGTTGACTGGATATTATCCCCAGATTTTGTGAGAAATATTTTTTTACATAACAACTGGTACATTTAAAGGCAATTTGTGCTCAAAATTTACTTGTGTGAATCTCAGAGCTAATGCAGCTCCAGTCAGGTTGGATCAACGATATCAGCATTACTATTTCACATTTTTATTGTGAGATTTTTGTGGCTGTAACCTTATTATTTCTTGATAATTTTGATTTTCCCTTTTCACTTGGTTTGTTAATGGAACCACAGAATGGAGCTGGGGTAGGAAGTCTACCCTTGCATGCAAAGCCAGGGTCCTGTGGAGTACATAGCTCAGGGCTGTAACTAGTCAGGTTAGGACTATCTCCAAGGATAGAAACTCCACAGTCTCTCAGGGAAATCTTTCATTGTGTGACCATTTTCCACTCATATAAAAATAAGGACGGTTTTAAACTTAAATAGAATATGCTGTATTTTAATTTGTGCTCATTTGCTCTTGTCCTGTCACAGGGTACCACTAAGAATAGTTCAGCTCCATTCTCTCTACACACTTCACCAGACAGTTCTACACAATTAATAAGATCCCCTCTAACTAAATTCAATTCAATTTTAGGCTTAACAGTCTCAACTCTTTAATTCTTTCCTTGTACAACAGATGCTGCAATATCTGAATTTTCTTCCTTGTCCTTTGCCACTCCAGTGTGCCTGAGTCAGAGCTCTGGATGTACCTCATCTGTGCTGAGTGGAAAAGAAGGATCACCTTCCACATGCAGGAATTCAGACCTAAACATTTTCACCTCATAGGCAAGTACAAAATCTCTCAGGTCTATATCTCATGAACTCTTAACTGACCTTACAGTTTTGTGGCCCCGTTTGTGATTCCTGAATTGCTTTACCAGAGTATTTCTTATCTTAGGTGTGAGGCATTCTGTAATGTCATGATATGCTTTCTGATCTGTGTCCATCTCTTATTGGCAAGTAAATAAGTTTGTCAATATAGCCAAAAGGAAGAGGGCCTCTTCCTTTCCAGGGAAAGATTCAAATTACATAACAATTGAGACTACAAGAACTAAAGCTACACAGCCTTCTTCTGTGTTCCTTCATGTTGAATTAAAATCGCATTAATTTTAAATAGAATTTAAACCAGCAGATAATGTAACGGAAGCAAAAGCAGAGCAAATATTTTTGCTCCTCTTGACAACATTTGTTTTCCTCAATTTTACTTTTTTCTCCTGCTTTTTCTTTCTCTTTTTTTCTCTGCTTTACATTTTTTCTCCCTATTTTACTTCAAATTGATCATTTTAATTCAATGCTCTGCTCCTCATACTGAGCAAGTTTGAATGTTGGTTTGACAGAGCTGAAATGCATCAGGGGAACCTATTGACTTCTCAACATTGCTCTGAATAAGTTACTAAAAATGTTCCAAAAGTCTGTGGTATGTTTGCAGACAAGATGGTGATTGTCCACAGATGGAGTGAACGTATATAAGAAGCAAGCAAGCCCAGCTGGACAGAGAATTTCAGTTTTTGGGAGTGCATATGGACGGTGCTGCTGCCCACACATAGACTTGCCTCACCTCTGAAGATGTATAATCCTCTTTAGCTGCCTCCACGTAGGAGGACTTCTAAGTCTTCACTGGACATAGATTTTGATGAAAAGGCAAAGACATTTAAACTGATATTCCTAGTATTAGTTGGAGAATGGGGCATGAACGACCTGGTGTAATCGAGTAGATTTTAAGTCCAGCACTGCTTCAGGTTAAATGCTAGGCCACAGAATGATATTTATTGCATAACTTAAAAGAGAGAGAGAAAGAGAGACACAGGGAATGTTTCAATCTTTTGAGTGCTTCTTTTCTAATATCACCTTCTCTAGCACTGCTGGCTTTGGAAATGATTCCTGAAATAGTTTGCTTATTGGTGCCTTGAGTAGGGTAGGGAACAGATGTATGGAGAAGGCAATTTATTAAAGAAAGATATAAATAAGTAAAAAAGTAACTCAATAAATACCTTACCTTCCTGCCATCCAGAAGCTGGTGACCCTCCAGAGGATGGGTGCAAGTAGCTCTCCATGTGCCCCGGGTGTGCCAGTGGCACCAGGCATATGTATAGGGAGCATGGTGGCCAAAGCCCAAGGGGTGACAGAGCAGGGCTGGTTGATGAAAAGCACTGATCACCTGGGTTCCTGCCAGCCTAGTTCAGCGCTGCTATTTGCATGCAGAGACAAAAGCCTAACACTGCACCTTGCCTCTACTCATTGTCTTTTTATGTCTCTTAAACACATAACAAATTAATCTGCACAGTTATTTATTTATCATAAGATATAATAGAGCAAAGATCTGGAATAATGGTTTTTATACACGTCTAGAGTCATGTTTTTACATTCTGCACATAACAATTATTCACACTAAACCCTATTTTTTAAAAAATCAAGTATTTCAAGTATCAGTCGAGCAGTCACAGATCTAGAACCATGAATTAATTTCTATTTTTAGACCCATGAGAGCAATATGCAATTATTATGTATTAAATTATTATGGATTAAATACTTGAGGTATTTGCAGTGTTTTAGCATGATGTATGTCCTATAACTTGTGGGATTTTCTTCAGAACTTTATTTATTTATCTTAAAATAAAAGTGGGAAAAAATCTACCTGGACTTTGAGTCAAACAAGTAGCTACTTTTATATTTCAGGATCTCTGCCACTGATGATCAGTTAGGGAATAAAATAGTTTCAGTTACAGAATTTGGGAAGAAGATCCTTAGCTTTTGTAGAAGTTACACAAGGAGGACAAAGGAAAAATAATTGACAGAATTAGCAATATTGAAATTAGAAATGGATTTTTTGTTACTGCTTCAAAGGAGAGTAGTAACACAGGCTTGTCTCTCTGTAGTGAATTGTCTCAAATGGCAGAACATCTACTATTTTCCATCTTTACAGCAAACCTGCAAGCATCAGAATAACACAGTAAATGGTGGTTGCTGAGAGACTTTATAACAAATTACTGGATATAAAAGGTGGCAAGAGTTATTCTTGGTAAATAGTACTTGGTATTCTTGGATTGTGCAACAGAAAATAATTAAGATTATTATTTATTTTGCCTTTGGTAATAATTTGAAAGTTGATGAGGAACAAAATAAGATAAAAGCTTATTAATTATCTTAATTGGGAAATATTAATGATAAAATGTGGAGTTTCCAAGCACCTTGGCTAGAAGGTTTGGGTTTTTTTGCCTTTTGGGATTTACTGTTGTTTTGGGGGCCCTGAGGGCATGCTCTTTTGTTGGGGTTTGGCTCTGTGGGCTTAGGGACAGCCTTGGTAGTGGGCTGTTAGCCCTTGTATTGATGAGCAGTGAGGAACCTCAGTGGAGAATGTCCTACTTCTAAACTCAGTCTTCTTTTTCAGTCTCTATTTAAGGTACTCTGCAGGTGGCATCTTTACTCTGACTCTGATAGGACCTATCAACTTGTCACCCTGTTTTGATCACATTCCTCCCTCACCACAGTCACCTTTTCCCCATCTCACACAATTCTGTCCCTGGCTTGAGTGTATTATTACAGCCCCAGCTTCTGAGCCTCTCCTCCTCTTCTATTTGATAGTTCTGGACAGTCTGGCTTTAATCACTCCAGAATAAGACACACCATTAATCATAAATTATTCCCTGCCCAGGGAATCTCTAGAAGTGTCTGAAATTGCCACCTGTAACACCACTCAGTTGTGACTGTTCAGGCAGCCAGCAAGCATCAGGCTGGTTCTTTGTCTCATTCCATGGGCTCATCCCTTTAGATGACCAGCTCCTGGACAACCCAGAGAATTTATGACTTTAGTTCATGGCTGTGCAGGGATGATACACAATTATATCACAATTATAAGTCAAACACTAAGTTTAGTTTCCTACTTATCACTCATTTATAACTTGAATAACATAGCTTGTGCCATTTAGACTTTAAGGTGCATTTATCTGTAGAGAGATATGGGAGTACTGCAGTGGGGTCACCAGCTGATTCCTAGAAACCTGGTCTGGTACTGAAAATGCAATTCATGAACATTTTATATTACATATATACCATGCATTGTTGAGGGCTGCACCTGAGCCTGAGTTTGGTCCTCAATCCTTTCTGTCTTGCAGTTTTTATACCCCTCAGTACAGCAATGCAGAACCCTGAGGTGAATCCATGGTGTTTTACCCCTGATATTTCTTTCTTCTGCTCTGTGCTCACAGCATGTGAAACAAGACAGTGTTTGTATGTGAGACACGTATGCTTTTCTTTTTTGATTCCTTCATGTAAATCCCTGTCTGGCAAGGGCAGAGGCTCAGTATAGCATGTCATAAGTATATATTTAGATGTCAGGAGTGCTGGCTGATCAGCAGAGCAGGCAGACCTTGCTGATATCTGTGTGTCTTTGCATGTCTGTGTGGGGCATATGACAAAGGGAGATGCAGCTCTCATTAAGAGATATTGTAGATTCAATTTAGCACCATGCAAACATGATTGAATTGGCCCATCTACTCAGCATATGGCTGAAAATCTGTGTGGCTGGATATATCCCCACAAATAATCTGAAGACACTGTCATGGTCTACAGAGCTGGAACAAGCTATGCAGATTTAAAGAAATGAGTAGGATGTGGGAAGGGGTTTTACTCCTCGTGCCAAAAAATATTTCAATATTAGTAAGAGACACATAAACACATTTTTTTCTGACCAGGTCTTGAATATTATAAAACAAAGAACAATTTATTGTCCAGAAGAAACTTGAGCGTCCTGAATGCCAAGTGAATTGTTTATTTTCCAGGAGCTGTTTTAAGGAATTGAGGAAATATTTTACTAAGTGTCTTGGTAAAAGTAGGCCAGAGTTATTTATAAAAATAATGAACTGCAAATAGAGGTTCACTGTATGGAAGGAGAGAAGATTATTGTAAGTAATAGTTTTGATTCTAATGCTGTGACTGGGAAGATTTTTTTCAAATTAAGGAAACTACTCAGTTATATTTTAATGTGTTGACCCTGGCTGGATGCCAGACACTCCATCAAACTGTCTCTATCACTGCCCTTCACAGCTGGTCAGGGGATAGAAAACGTAGCGAAAGGTTCATGAGTTAAGGAGAGATCACACACCAAATACTGTCATGGGAAAAACAGACTTGAATCAGAGATATTAATTGAATTTATTACTAGTAAAATCAGAGTAGGATAATGGGAAGTAAGACCTCATAAGATGTTCAAAAAGCTTTCCCCCCACCCCTCCCTTCTTCTCAGCTCTAGCTCTTCCCCCTCAGCAGCATAGGGAGATGGGGAAAGGGGGTATGGTCATTATGTCTCTGCTCAAGGAGAGGAGTCCTTCCCCTGCCCCAGCATGGGGTCCCTCCCACAGGCAACTCTTCCATGGGGTCCTTCAAGGACAGGCTGCTCCAGTGTTGGTCCCCCACAGGGTACAAGTCCTACCAGGAAACCTGTTCCAGCACCGGGCTCCTTTCTCCATGGGTCTGCAGGTCCCTGCCAGGACCCTGCTCCAGCTCCCATGGGCTCACAGCCTCCTTTCAGGCATCCACCCACTCCAGTGTGGGCTCCAGCTCCTCCAGGGGCTGCAGGTGGATCTCTGCTCCATAAGAACCTCCATGGGCTGCAGGGGCACAGCTGCCTCACCATGGGCTGCACCAGGGGCTGCTGGGGAATCTCTGCTCTGGTGCCTGGAGAGCTTCCTCCCCTCCTTCTGCACTGCCCTTGGGGTCTGCAGGGCTGTTCCTCTCACATATTCTCACCCTGCTCTTCTCTAGCACCATCTACATCTACACAATAACTTTGTTTATTATTTAAATATGTTGTCATAGGGTTGCTACCATCTTTTCTAATTGGTCCAGCCTTGGCCAGTGGCATATCCATCTTGGAGCTTCCTGGGATTGGTACTGCCAGACAAGGAAGAAGCTTCCAGCAGCTTCTCACAGAAGCCATCCCTGCAGCTACCCCGCTACCAAAACCTGACCATGCAAACCCAATACAATTTCTCTTGCAAACTGACCCTTTGTTCTGAGAAAAGATTTTCGAGAACTATTTTTCCTTCTTAAGAGTTTTCCAAATTATCTAAGATTTTCACTTTCCCTGAAGCCTCTGAACAATAAAGAAGAAATATTGAAGCTTCTTTATGACTCTATCATTTATCACAAATGATATTTAGTAAAAAGAAAATGTAGAAGACAATTTCCAAAACACTTTCCAACTATAACTGTAAATTCATATTTAAGCAAAATAAAAGAAGAAAAGTAAGAGTAATATGTCTCTTAAGCCTGTGAATTCTTAATGACGGTGATGTTCTATATTTTGGCTGGCTCTGCAGACTGTGGGCCGAATGAAATAGAGTTTGGCTGTTCTTCTGTAAGCTTCCTAATATGGAAAATGACCATGCAGACAGTTTAACATTTCTGGTCTTTCTCTTCCACATAATTCTAAATATCTCTAAGACACTTTGTAAAAGAGAAAAAAAGATTCTTCCTCATGGATATGCCCTCTATTTATTTAATCTCTTGCCTTTTTACCAAACTCTCACTTAGAATGTGATTTTTTGAGTAAAATATTTTTTGTTACCATCTTCAACCTCTGGTTTCTGTCAACAAATTGAAGCCTGTTTAGCCAAGCATGGTATTGTGTATAGTTACTATCAAGGAAACACTAAATTATTTTTTTCTTTGTTTTAAAACTCATGCCAGAATTTATCCAAATCAATCTTTAGTAATGCCTCTGTTGAATGCACACAAGCATTATAATCTCTATTAAAATCTTACTACTGCATGGAGTTTAGACTTTGGGTGTGTTTTTTTTTTTATAGTGTGAGATTTATTCTATAAGAAGCATCTCCTATAAAACACAGAATTCTTGCATATGGTAAATTATGCTGAGAGAAGGAAGAACACTCTCTATTTAACACAGTTGGGCATCTGTTGATAAATAAATGGAAAAAGCTGGTCATGAGTCACTACGTAGGCTGCTTAATTTCTTTGTAAGGATTTATTAAAACCATTAGGCAAATAACGATTTTAGGAGACATTTCAGCATCTTTCAGCTGTGAAAGAGAAAATGAAAAAGGTTATGTTTTGAGAAAATACATCTCTAGTTCTCATTGAAATGTACACGTTTACCATTTGCTGTAGTCAGAAATCTGATACATTTCATGGAGGCTGTGGTTGGCAATAAGTGGTGCAACTCTGCTTAAAGTCAAGACAGTGCAGTCACCTTTGTGCTAGTTTTTCAAATAAACTTTTTACAAACTTGTTTTATTGAGAAGAAAATTTAGCATAAATTCTCTTTATTTGAAAGACATAAATATGATGCCATGGCAAAATACAGACTTTTATAGTTCACTGTAAGCAATCAGAAGTTCATCTGCATTATTTTACTTGGGAGAAAAATAGATACCAAAATATTTGCCAAAACAGACCAAGCTTCCAATCCTTTGTGAAAGAGGAATCTTTCTCTCAAATCACATACTAAGTGAAGAGGATTTCTACTGACCTTGGTATTCTGTCCTAATCTTTCCTGTTTTTCACATATTGGAAAATTGCTGTTGAATTTGCTAGGAATATTTCTCATTGTAAGACTTGTGTCAAGACATCTTGGGAAAATAAAGATTATGGCCAGGGGATAGAAAGCTTATACATTTAATATTATATAGGATGCAATGATTTAAAAGTATTCCTTTTGGCAATTTTTGACTCAAATATCAGAGATAGTCTAACTGCCTGTGACATAAACTGGGATGTTTTTACTTATAAATCGCTTAGAGTTGAAAGCCAAAAATTCAATATAACCTAAAATTTATTACTTAAACATCTTAATGCCAACAATGTTACCTTCTGTACCTCCTTTTTAGGAGAATATTAACTAACATAGTAACATCTGCAAAGTGACTTGTACTGGAAAAGTGCTATGCAAGTGCTAGCTGCTTGTAGACTACTTTAGATCAAGAATCTTCTTTTTGGAAGAGGGTAACATGAATTGGAAGAAAATGTTTATGTTTTTGTGTTAAAATTAATTATGTAATTATGATTTGTTGACTCTATCACTTATTTTGGTTTCCATTATGATCCCACAGTTATGTTTTTAATGTCCATCCGGTTTCACATCCCTGCCAATTAAATAACTCACTACTGCTCTTGTGTCATTGTGGTGCTGTACCTTAATGTTGTATGGGATCCCAGTGTCAGCCTCTGCAGGCAAAGGTAGCTTTCTATGGCCCAAAAAATTTACATATGAGTAGTTGAATAGCCCTAAAATGATAGACATCATAAAGATCCAGATGTACTTAGGTTATTAGTTACTTGTTTCATCTCATTTTAGGACTTTGGTTTGTGTTGGGCTGCACATGACATAGTTACCTTGATTTCTTTTTAGATCACTGGCAAGAAAAAAATGGCCTTTTTTTCAAAAGCTGATTTAAAAAGTAAGGAGATCCTGCCCTTTAAATGTTTTCTCTCCATTGTCTCTAATGGGAGTCCAGCTCTGTAGCCATTCACTGTCTAAATATCTGGCAAACTACAGGATACTTTGGAGGAAGACTGAGAAAAGGACAACTCAACAGTCTTGAGGATATTTAGATGTTCTGGAATGAATCTTGATTTGCACTACTGTACACAGAATCTGAGGCTGTTTATACACAAATAAAACTGGACTGTGCAACACATGTAGGGCTCTGACTGTGTCATGTGCAAAGATGTATTAATTACCAGAGTTAGCTTTGCTAGAAAAAATTCAGCAAAGTCATACTGGTAGCGCATTAAATTTATCCTATAAGAGCTAGTAATTGGCTCTTAAAACTCAACTGGCATTGTTTATAGGTTTGTTTTCTCTTGGTTTGTTTCCTCTCAGGTTTCCTTAAAGATTTTCTAGGAAAGAGGAAGTATCCCAAAGTATAAGCCTAGGTCATTAGTTGCTATAAGTTCATTAAATAGATATCTTACCAGAACATGTATTTGATATTCCTACCTCCTTTCATATTCCAGTGCCAGTTCTAATTTCAGATTGTGCTGGCCTTACTCCACTAAATAAGAAGAGTAATTTGCTTCCAAAGCAAATCCATCTGCTGTGATCTACTTCACAATCATCAGCTTGCTTTTTTTGTGTGTCAGTGTTTCCTGTTTTGTTGGCCCTTGGAAAGAAAATTAACAGCAAGGCATGACAGATGAGTGATGCCACCAATGGCCAGAAGCTTGATAAAGAGAATGGCAATGTTTCTGTTGCTGACAGCCTTTTGGTATTTTCTTGCTTACTAGAAGTGCTCAGGCTGCTGTTTCAGGATCTAAGGGTTTCCTGATACAAATCTCAGGAGTTTTCAAAAAGAGTTTCATTTGAGTTAAATACCTTTGATTCTCCTGCATGTACTACTGATTTGCCAGAAGAGACTTGAACAGCTGCAAGGGCTGTGCTGTCTGTTGTCTAAGCAATCACATCAGTATGTACCCTGGCTGACAGCACTAAACAACAGGTAGAAATACCTGGAGAAAATAAGAGGTAATTTTTTTATTAGACTTTGATCAGAGATGAAGTTAAAGCATTCAAAGAGTACTGAATGTCACAGCATTTGCAATGACAGTGGTTCAATGGAGGGTGCATTGCCTCCTTTCTTGAATCAAGAGCAATGTCCTTGTGGTTTGGTGGCAGATTGTAAATGCAGTCTGACTTCTTCTCAGTTGCTCTTGATCTTCTGACGTTTTTGATTGTTGGCTTCAGCTTTAGAATACACTGAAGCAGATGACAGGAAGGACTTGACAAGTATCTAGAATTTCAAAATTCTTTGTATCTACCCATAAAGCATATAATCATGGACTGATCTGGGTTGGAAGACACCTTAAAGAACATGGAGTTCCAACCTTCTACCATGGGTAGAGACACCTTCCAGTAGACAGATTGCTTAAAGCCCCATGGAACCCAGCCTTGAACACTTCCAGGGATGAAGTAGTCAAAACTTCTCTGGAAACCTGTGCCAGTGCTTCACCACCTCCACAGTATTTCTTCCCAATATCTAGTCTAAACATGCCATCTTTCATAATAAAGCCAGTACCCGTATCTTACCACTACACATCCTTGTAAAAATCAGTCTTTCATACTTAAATACATAAATTTATTCTGAGCATGCAAAAGTAGAATTACTTTTTTCCCAACTAAATTCAGAGTGTTCCTGTCATGCAGACAGTAAGTCTGAAAATCTATTTTAGAACATTTAACTTTATCATTTCCAGAGAAGGGAAAATTTTCTCATGTCACTGTTTGACTTTTTTTGTTTGAGACTTACAGTTCTGAGAGGCCTAAGCATCCTCAGCAAAAGTTGCTTACTGAAACTTTTCTACTATACCCAGTATGACAAAGTTTACATGTTAAGTATAATTTCATTGTAATGAATGGACAGTCAGCTGTAAAAATAATGATTTAAAGGAAGTACACTGAAAAAAAGGACCTGAGCTCTCTTATTAGAATTCTTCCAAAGAAATATGACCAGTCTGTCATGGATGTTATTCTGTGGAGCATAATAACCAAGATAAAACTAAGACACGCCAATTTCTAGAATGGTTCAGAGCAAGACTCCTGCTGTAATCTTGACATGTGGCTCATTGTGTGTATTTACCCAGCCAATTCCTTGCTCTAAGTAGAACACACCAAAATTAGAGCTATATCTTTGGGTCTTGTACCCTGTTCAAATCAACGTGGCCCAAATGTAAACCTAATTAGTGGGAATGTGCAGACATATATCTCAACCATCACTACAGTCTGGCAACCTGTAAACCAGGCAGAGGACTCTTATCCTGCTGGCTATCACGTATGAAATGGGCGCCTACACTGAAGAACTGAGAAGTTCACAAGCCTCCTCCAAATCTTTCTTGCTCCTTTTCTGGTCACCTTCCTGGATATTTATCTGCTGTTGAGGTCACAAAGTTACGTAGAGAAGTTTGTACTTCAGAAACCAATATTTCTGCATGCAATGCCTGGTACACAGCATTCCTTCCCAGTCCAGGGTGTGCAGCCAAGGAACAACAGAGAACAGCAAGCCTTAGTCTTGCCTTAGTCCCTGTTTCTCCCATTTACATAGCCTGAAAAAGGATAGGATAAATTGTATAAACTGCTTAGGAAACCAGCTTTGTTCCTAATCCCTGATGTGGGATGCTGCCAGATGGGTTGTCAGTAGACAGGGGACTTGCAGGTGGAAAGGAAAAGGGACCCAGCTCTGGCATCTGCTGCTGTGGGGGCATTTGTTCCACTATTTATGGATTTTATGGAGGGACAATCACAATCTCCCCATGCAGGGCAGAGTAACCATAGTGCAGAGCCATGCCTTCATTATGGATAGCTCCATTCTTAAAACTTCTCTGTGAGTATTTTGTGCTGAGTTTTTGGCACTTCTCTGCAATGACTAATGCATATGTACAGCAAGAGGAGGAATATTGTCCCAGTGTGACTGCGGTAACAGCAGAGGGCACTCAGTGATCTTTATGTTTAACCTTTCAGTACACCCCACACACCTGGACACTGCTGTGTAATTGGAGTACAGGTGCTTTTGTAATTCCTAGGTTATTACCACTCATGTTGAGGTACAGTTTTTCAGTGGGGGGTCCAGACCCTATCAAGCAATTTTCATTGTCAGTAGAGAGGTAGTAACATGAATGAATTCCACAGCATGTGAAAAATGCTGTCGTTTCTGCCTCTAACTACTTCAAGGTTTCCTGTTTATTTTTTCCTGTTGTATCCACATCTGCTGAAATGCAAATCTGGCCATTCAGTTATTTGTGTTTAGCCACAGGATCCCCAGGTTAGTTCCCCTCTTGAAGCTTTACCTTAATCCACTTTCTGGTTGGAAAAATCGTGAAATTTACTCAAGAATGAAATTGTATTCCACATTGTTACACTGTTCTCATTAAATCTATTATTTCCACATCATTGCCCAAGAAAATACGTGATGTGAGAGTCTTGCTAGAGTTCACTTCCCTAATTCACAGGACAATTAGAAAATAGTTTTTGTCACAGTGGGAAAGGTTGACTGCTGGGTCTCTTAAATTCTTGCAGTGCCAACTAATAAGAAAGAGCACTATATCTCCTTGCAGAACTAGATGCAGCAGTGTAGCCAGAGGATATGAAAGAGCTTTTGAATTTGACTACTTTCCCTTCATTTTGTTTTGTAATTTTTCTTTCATTCTGTAAGAAAAGAAGTTTTCTGGGAAACATAAGTGAGGTTTATATGTGGGTTGTTTGGTGTTTTTCTTTTCCAAGGCTCTTGTCTCTGTGTTAAATTAAAGGAATTTGTTTTTAAATCAAGTATTCCATTATGTAAGTGATTACACTGTAATATAGGTAAAAAAGATTCGTCCCCAAACTATTTTATTCCAGTGTCCTCCTGATGGAAAAGTAAAGCTCATATAAACAGTTTTAAGAGCATATTGACACACAAAAGTTTTAAAACCAAACCTCTCTCCGCAATCTTTTATTCTGTGATAGTTATAAAAGCATGCGCAGAAATATTTGTTGCCTGTTACAAAGATTTGAGTATTTTTGTAAATGACTAAACAGCCTCTCCACAGAGAGCTGAGAAAGCAGCTGTGTGGACTAAAGGCTGTTCTATGTTATTCTGAACAGGGACATAATCAGCAAAAACACTCTTAAAATCCAGATTAAATAAGTGATAGAAATATTTTTATTGTTTTACGTGAGGAGTCGAGCCAACTTTGAAGATTTTGGGCCCCTCATCTTAAATTGTCCAAGGCTGTGCTGGAAAAACAGAATCTTCCTCTAAGTTATATTAATTTGAATACAGAATCACCATGAGACAGCTATTTGATTTCTCAACAGAACTGATTTAAATGATGGCAGAGTGATCTTGTCTTTAGTTTCTGTAAAAAAAAAACCCAAAATAAGGTTTTCACATATTTCCATGACAGAAGCAGTGTAAACTCTGTTCACCAGCCAATTAATTCTTGTCATTTAGATTACTTGAAAAGAGCATTTTCTCTTCGAGAAAAAAAAAATGTGGGTTAGCAGTAAGCATATGAAAGCTACTTGTCTAAATGTTGCTTGTAGAGAAAAACATAGCATGAAGCCTAATTTGAACCCAGTTTTGTTGAACCCTATCTCTGCCCAATGTCTATGAGGGCAGCCTTCAGTGAGTGTTCAGAGGGTGCATCTGTTCTGTGCATCTCTAACATGAAAGCGGAAGATCCCTCTCTGACACTTAATTAGCAGAATGAGAGGGCAATTTTCTTTACAATTTCCTCTTAATTATATAAGTTCCTGAAGCAAATTTAAGTCAAAGCTACAAGAAAAACTGTACCTTAAAAATAACCCCCCCCCCCAAAAAAAACCAACCCCACAATATTTTCAACTCTATTTTCTATTCAGGTTAATAAGCAGAAAAACAGAACCAGTTTTGGTATCATGTAAATATATGTATAAACACATATTTATTCATGTGTGCATAGATTTTCATGTGTCTGCCTGTTTTCCATTCTTCATGGTTTATAACCCATTAAAGCTGCATGTAAAAGTGCTACAGAGTTTGCATAAGCAAACAAAATGCACACTCCTAATTTTCATGTGATTTTAACAACCCTAGCAGATGTTCAGGCAAGGTAAAAGTTGCACACCTGTTTGAGCTTGTAAATCTCTTCTTGCTCACAAGTGTATCTGCTTTATTCTTACGTATATATAAAGTCTGTACCTTGTATACGTGCGTAAATTACAGTTCTGATCATGTATTTGTATGTTCACATTAGCAACAAATGAAGTGACTAAACTTGAGCAGTTGCAAGACCAAATGTAAATAAAGACTGAAAAAAAAGTTGAAGAAAAAGTAATAATCACAAATCTGTCCAGCTTTGTCTGGCTTTGACTCTTTGTCAAGAGTTATATATCTAGTATGACAGAAAGTGTGCACATTTCATCTGTTTCTGGGTGAATATAATGAATGGTATTTTTGAAGCAATTACATGAAAAGTCTCTCTACTCTTTCCCTATTATTCTATCTATCTATCTATCTATCTATCTACCTATCTATCTATCTATCTATCTACCTACCTACCTACCTACCTACCTACCTACCTACCTATCTACCTATCTACCCATCATCTATCTTGCTAGATGTCAATTTTTAATTTATCCAATTTAATGTTATATAGCAGTCAAAAGTGAACAAGCAAATATTAAGGAACAAAACAAAGTGAACAAAATACAGCAAGACATAAAAATCTCCAAACCAACAATGGCTAAAGACAGATCAGGTGTATTCACTGAGGATTTTCAATAGAAAGAAAACACATCAGAGGACACTTGCTAGAGGTTTAGAGAGAAGATTCTACCAACAGTCTTTAAACTGCTTATGACTTTCGACTGGCCAGCTAGAATTTAGAGTAATGCTCGTAAAGATATTGAAGAACAAATTTTGGTAATAAGAGCCAGTTAATCTGGAACCACAGAGATTGTCCAGAATGGTTCTTGCGTAAGGTAGACTTGGATTCTTTACTCAGTGCAAGATGTCTTCTCTCAAGCCTTGTGTCTCCTTCCACCTTTCTTGCTAGAAACAATGCAAATTGATTAAACTCTCTCTAGATTGTACTTACTGGACAGTCTTAATGTTGAAGAAACAGAGAAATATCTGAGTTTTTCAGAATATCACTCAAAGTTGAACACCCTGAAATTTTCTTAGCATGCTTCAGTTTTAACATTCCAACATTTGTAAAAATGTCTGGAGAGCTTAAAACCTCTGGAGAGGTTATTTTTAATTTTATGGAAAAACCATACAGTAATGTTCTTACTCCATTCTGCTTTAGTACTTCATTTGAGGCCAAATTGATACCTTCAGACCGACCAAAACCTATTTTCTGGACTGGATTAAAAGTTCTCTCTGAGGAAGGTTATGTATTAAAGGCATAGCTTGATGATAAACTTTTACTTTGTTCAAAAAGTTATAGATGAATAAAATAATACACTCCATTTTGCTGAAAGAGTGTCTTCCACAGCAGAAAAAAAACCCCTAATTTTTCATTCGTTCTGTACAGACACTGACTAGTTTATGACAGTTTGGTGGAGTCAAAATAATCCTTTATTTTACCAAAATCTGTTACTGTGTCCTCATCAATATCTAAACCAGAGACTTAGGGAAGACGGCTACTCAGAGGCCTGTAATTCATCCTTCTTTCAAGAGCAGTGTTCCCCAAAACTTGAGAGTTTTCAGAACTCTAGCAAATTTCATTAAAAATAACCTATTCAAGGCTTTTCATACATTCTGTAGAATGAACAACTATTTGTACTTCACCTCAATTTTAATTTTATATTATTTTTATCTTCTATGTTTCAGTAACACATCAAAAGCTGCAAAGTACTAAGGAAGTTGGTTTTAAATGCTTTTCATATTCTAAATGAAGGAAGACCATAAATATTTTAGTACTGAAGGTTTTTGCTAATGCTTTTTTTAAACATGACTAGTCAGTTCCAGCTCCCACATATTGCAGTCTCAAGGGTGATATGCAATATGTTAAAAATATTTTTGCCAGATTTTACAGGTCTTAAAATACGACATTCAAAATTATTGATTGACTGGAGATCTTAGTAAAGCTAAATAAAAGAAGGGTAGTTAAAATGCCTATTTTCTTTCAGGCTCCTCACATGTATTTTCATCTTCTCAATTACATTTTATCTGGCCATTTGTAAATGGCCAATTAATATCCATGATGTTGGCTGAACAACCCAAGAAAGTGTAAGAGCTCAAAAGAAGGTTAAACAGGCCCAAATCTACTTGAAAACTGAAGTCAATTGAGAGAAATCTTCTACAGATATGGTTACGAATGGACCCACTTTATTAGGAAAAGCTGTTTATTTATTCACTAAAATGCTATGAAACTACATAAGCTGTCTTGAAGGTGTTCTGCAGCAATTCCACAGTCACAGTTCTGTATGGCTAAACTGCTCTTTATATTGCAATGCTAAAGACAAGATGTGTTAAAGAGATGAGATTTATGCAAGTATTAACTCTGATTGAAACTTATAGCAACATCTGGGTTTAGACAACCAGGAGTTTGCTTGCTTGCAACTTAAGTAACTACACTACTAGCTAGGCATCATTTGTAGGAGATGAAGCACTTTCCATTAAGCTGGATAATGTACTTGGAAAAAAATTGTCAAGAAAGCCACGAAAGAGATTTGAGGAAAAGTTAGCATATCAGAATATTTTTCCTTTTTTTTCCTAGCTATAGCAGTCTCATAAAAGTTACTACATCCTCTTACAATTGCTGCCATGTTGGTATCCTTAGGCCTTTGTGGCATAGCAGATCTGTTACTAAGAGTCCTAGAGCTGTATAATTTGAAGGTAATGAGGGACTTTCCAGTTTAAATCAAGAAGATCTATAAATCCATGGTAGCATCCTTTTGAATCTAGTGGAGAGTTAAACTGGAAGGAAGCAGAAGAAAAGTCATAGTTTCTCCATCTGTGTGTCCTGGAAAATATCTTATTCAAAGAAAGGCTTTTCTCACTTAAAAATATGCAAAAATATTTTCTATTCATGTTATTAATGCACATTAATCTGGAAGAGACTGTGTCACTGTCACTCAGTCATAAAATTCACCTATTAGGTCAATGTGTTCCACACTCAGGACAGTGTAGTCTTGCCTCTAAAATAACTATTCTGCAATAAAGACACCTGAAAAAGTACCAGAAACATAATTTTGTGGCAGCCCAGTCTTTAGACAGAAAATTTCAGTTTATGACTTAGATCCTCTCCCACACAGGAAAAAAATCACATTTAAAAATACAATAACATCTTCTTATTAAGAGGCAATAATGCAACACATTTCTTAAGAGATAGGGAAGAAACATTTCTCATGCTGCCTTTCTGACTGATCTTGGTGTGTATTTGAAGTTCAGCACAGGTTGTGGTATAAAAAACTGTAGAGTATATAAAATATGTTAGGTAAAATTAAAGTATGGGTTTAACGATTAGATACCACAGTTTAGGAACCCAAACTATAGTTTCTAAAACATACCATTTTTTTACAAGTTCATTTATGCTATGAGCAAAATTCAGTGTTGATAAATGCCTTTCTAAATTTGAAATTCACTTGAAGTCTTTAGAGAAGAAGACCACAGCTAATCAACACTGGTTTGAGCTCTTTAGCTGATGTTTTCTTGAGTTTTCTAACTCTGGTCTCTCAGTTAAGCTCCTCGGTAATAGTATGGATAACTGACTTTTTCTCACTGCATGGTTATCAAAAGTCATTCTGGAATAATTCAGAGGAGCTTTCAGGTATGTATGCTTGAAAAAAATCTGTTTTTCACTTTTTGCTAGGTTGAGTAGGAAATAAATAAGAATTCAGAAATATATCCCTAAAACAATATCCTAATGAGGTCATCCTCAGTGAAGTTTATGCAGCAATAAGCCAGGGCATTTTCATCTTGTCTAATAAATCCCTGTGATTGCTCAGATGTGGGTTTCCCTCAGTTTTTTCGTCTGTTTATCATATGGGGTCTTTTACCTTAATTGGTTCAGCAACCCACTTTGAATTATTACCATTTTCTTGGTCAGTTTACAACTATGCAAAAGTTGAATAGGCTGTATATTTTTGAGCTCTGCAAGTACACAGCAGACATACATGATCAGAGGCTCACAGAGAATCTGTATCATGAAGGCTAGTTTTCAATTAACGGCTGCTGGAGTGTTTGTTTTACTGGGACAAGTTTGATTTTCATTTTGTACCTTTATTTTAGGAAATGGTCTATTCTTCTAATGCTGGTTAATTGCTGAAAGAATATTTTAAAGATTTTAGAGTAACCTTTTTCAAAGGGAAAGCTAGTGTCATGAAAACAGGAAATACATCATAAGAATATGTTAGCTTAGGCAATACCTTTTATAGGGGGGAAAATATTGGTATAAATTTTTTTCTTTATTTCAAAAGTAAAATTTTCTTTTTACAAATATTTAGTACTATCATGTACAGCATATAACAAACCTAAATCAAATAAATTCAGACAATACAGTAGTAATAATGTATTTTATCCTACTAAAAATCACATTGCAAAGGCCTCAAGCTATTGAGGGTCATGAATGAAAACTTTGGATGATTTCCCTCAACACTCACATTGATTTAAATCTCCCAAAGTTGTCATCTATGCAATTTAAATTTCAATGTTTCCATTTGGAAGGGGTAAGGTGATGCTGAATTATCTCAGTTGTGTTCTTTACTCAGTGTGTGGATTATTACAACTTCAGCTGCGAGCTGAAGCAGAGGATAATTTCCAGCTGTAACTGAAGCAGGAGGTGCTTGGTAGAGTCTCATTGGATACTGCCTTTGGTTACAGTGTGGTTTGGGAATTTTGGGATTGCTGGCTTTGCCAAGCAAGGGGCTATCTAGAGACCATTATCCCTTCGTTGTGCAGAATGGTTTGGAGCACATTGCAAGTGTCTTCTTGCACAGAAAACAGTACAGGCTCTGAACAGCTCTGCTGCTCTGTCTCTTTACACAGCCCTTCCTGTCAGCGGACTTGTAGACATTTTCACAAGTTTTCCCTAACTGCTGAAGTTTCAAGCAGCATCAGCATTGCTGTTTGGAATAGTTGGTGGCCTGGGTTAGCAATGTGTGCATTTTCAGAACATTTCTAGAGCAAATAAGTACATTTTTGTGAGTGGAATTCATGTTCATAAGAGTCAGTTCATTTCACAGATCGTAACAGGTCTCAGTCAGATTTCAAGGGTTCTGGAATTGACCCAGATGTGGTAAGGCTTTCACTTTTCGTTTCAAAACTTCTGAATGTGTTTTTCTAATGGCTTCTTAGTATCTACTTTCATTACCAGCTTCCTAATTTTGTTTGTTTCTGTTCATTGAAACTTCTCACAACAAGAATACAGCAAACTGTATTTTAAGAATCCTGGCAACTGCAAAAACCCACAAAAAGATCACAAAATGGGGACTATGGGGGCAAGGAAACAGAGCATTCTTTGGTTTCCCACTTTGACTGAAAGGGCTTAATAATATGAGAGAGAACAATTCTGTGGCACATTTCAGTCTCAACACTATATATTATTTTGAATGAATACTGTGAAAGGTGGTTTAACAGAGAAAAACTGTTGAGCATGAGGTTCTAATTTTATGTATTAAGCAAAACCAACAAGTGTAATGACTAACCTTTTGCAAAACTAATGACTACTGTCTTTGTCGTTACACAGAAAGAGAGCCCATGACCTGCAGTGTTAGAACATCCATTTTCAGGGTCAAGGTGTTTTACTGAATAAAATCACACAGATCTATTTTCTTGTTTCTATTTTTCCTTCCACTGGTTTACTTCCCAAAAATATAACTTTCTATAATGTAGGATTTTATTTGCCTCAAGAACAAAGTAAAATTAGAGAAATATTTTAAATGTTTTATAAATGAAATAAGTGATTTCTTTCAGGTATGTCTGTTTTTGCCAAGTTCCCTTCTGGACTACTGTATTTATAAAGGGACCAACAGTCTGGTTGAGGGATTTTTATATTATTTAGGGAATAAAGAGGGCAATAATTCCCAGGGTCTTATTTTCCATAGTTTGGAATTTGATACAATATCTAATGTTTTAGACTGATTTAAAAAAATCCTGACTGATCCTTTTGCAACCTGTTTGCTTGAAGCTTCAGTAATCTCCTCTTGTTTGGGATGATGATTTTCATGGTTCTTTACTGATTTATTTCTGCACCTTTCTGTTTGAAAGGCTGCTTAAATAGAACTTGTTCTGAAACTGTATATAAGTAATTTTCTCCCAAGGAGTCCTGCTAAGAAAAATTTTTGCGTTACAGTGAAAAGAATCAGGGAACAGATTTTAAAAATGTGTGTACGTGCCTTTGGCATTTTTCATTAGTGCTGCAAAAATTCTTGTTGCTATTTGCACTTCTTATGCTTTGTGGAAAGGGCTGCAGTGTTGATAAACTTTCTGAATTTTCATCATTGCTCCTGCTCTCTCAATGGTTGTTCCGTAACAGTTTTATACCAGAGTATCATGTGAAATCTAGAAATTGTGCACGGGAGAGTTTGTATTCAATCCTTTCTTTTTCTTCTGGACAATGACTGTGCAGATAAAGGATTGACAAACTACAGTGTTAGCACCATTTAAATTTTTTTTTGGATACATATATTACAGCAATCTAATTTATTATGAGCTCTTTCCTCCCATGGTAAGATGTCCATCCAAGAATTATTTTCATTTAAAAATGTGGAATCAAGCATTCCTCCTTTCCAAAGAGAACTTTGCATATATCCACTAGAGCCAAGGGCAAAGACAGGCCATGTGTGCTTCTTCACCTATTGGGTTCATTCTAATCTTCCTTTTCTGCAAGGATTTAGATGGTGAAAATTGGCTTCTGCTTAAGTTTATCTGATGAATTTTTCATTACTGGGTTCTATCCTTTGATATTCATCATAACAGAATAGATATAAATACTAACCAGTTTCATATGAAAGTAAATATTAATTTTAATTTAATCAGTGTAATTTAAAGCTGTATTACAATTTTAGTATCGCTGATTAGCAAATCACTATACCAAATAATATCTCTGATTACCAAACTGTCTGAAAATATTATTTTTTCTCTTTGCTAAACCTAATATATATTATCACTAAAGAATTTATCTGCTTTCTCTTTCAGAATTCTTTTCCTTTTAACCTGACACAGGATATTTATAGTAGGAGCCTGCAAATAGAGAAACATTTTTTTACTTTTTGACTGTGCATTCACTTTGTTGGCCTTGCAGTATACACGTTTCCTCTTAGGTCAAACCATTTAGAAACATTTCTGTTTGTGAGCTCTTACATACAATCTGGAAGCAGCAAAGTCATATCATCTCTGGAATGGTGATTTCCAGGATTTGAGATTATATCTTGCATCACAACCAAGAATTTTCCCTTACTTCTTAAAACCAGAATAACCAAAAAGCCCTCTCTGTTGCTGTTATTTTTCCTAAAATAGATTTGATTTTTTTTCAGTGAAGTGCAATTTTAAAAAAAGGTTTTTTTTAACAGGGATGGAGAAAATTATGTATGTGGTTATATAGTAAAATTGCTAGTTGGTGAACTGCACTATATCACAGCTTTATACATGTGCTATAAAGTTAAATGCCTTAGGTGCAGGTTAGTGCTCTTTTATGTTTTCAATATGTTCAGAGTAATCTTTCCCTTTCCTTATATCTTGAGAAAACAAAGCAAGCTGTCTCTTTGATTTGTTTCTGCTGCAGAATGTCATAAAAATAATTCTACCTCCAGCCTGTCCTGCATCTCTCATTCCAGAACAGGTGGAGTGGTTTGTTCTTGGATGAATTCCAAGAGATAAGCTTGATTTGTTCTGATAGGTGCTCATTTCTCAGAGTCTTCTTAATTCCATGGGGGAAATCTTAAAACTGTAGAAAAATCTACGGTTTACCCATGGGCTTTTTGTTTAATTTTGTGAGGTCAAATCCTAGCCATTATCAAGAAAATGTGTGTTTGAAACCTGATTTTGCTTTGCTGATGTATGTCAAGGGCCCAGCATTGGCCACATCCCTACATAATGTTAGGATTTCCATAGTTCCATGCTTCAGGCAGGGCATGTAGAAGGGTTCTTTTGGACATCCTGCACCACTATGGCATTATTAAGCTCATGACTTTCCCTTTGGCTTTCTCTCAAGGAACACCTCTGGGAAAAATTTATGGGCACCTCTCCCAATTCTCCAGGACCTTCCTCTTCAGTTGCCACTGGCTCATGTGGCTCATTTAATCAAGAGATAGCTCTACTTGACTCTTGAATGATGTGGCTAATCAAGGGTTTATACTGTTCTTATGAATCCCTGTCACTGGAGACAGATTAGAGATCAGTATGCAACAATTTTCAGTAAGGGTATCAGCCTTTTCTCTAGGCCCTTTTCTTTCTACATTGTAGTTGTGTTATGTACTTTTTCTTGGCACAGATTAAATCTATGCAGATAAGAATCAGGTGTCAAAATAAATATCTCAGTTTGTCTGAAAATAGTACAGCCAAACATATTTTATGCTCTCATTTGATAGTCAAGTCTTTAGCTTCATAATTGAGCTGAATATCCTGCTATACTGATGAGAGTATCTTTATAGAAATAATTTTTTTTTTACTTTTTACTTTTAAAATTTTTCTTGGTTTTGTTTGACTTATTTCATATAAGATAGCTGTAAAACTTATGGAAAGCAGAACAGAATATTTTTGTCTGCATATTTTTTGCTACATTTTTTTCTACCAGGTTCTTAATATTGCTGGATTATATTAAATTACTGGCATGTCTGTGTCCATTTTTCATCTCAGTTGATTAATGTGTCATTAAGCCAAATATTAGCTAATTCTTATGGGGTAACAAAGATTCCATCTGCCTCATTTGTTTTTGGACCGTTTACCAACATTTACAATGGTTTATTAATAATGCCTTAAGAGATTACTTATTTGTTTCTCTAAAATTTGAACCTTTGCTGTGTGTAATGGCCGTCAATACTGTCAGGCATCTGCCTTTACAGTAATTATGACTTCATTACTAATTTTGTACAAAGTCAGCCTGCACCAGTACTAAATTCTCAGAAATACATTTTTCTCTAAAAAGAATAATTTTTCTACATCATGAAAAAGCAATGCACTTTCCTTGTACTTATATAGTAATCAAAGGTTATTATTGATTCTTAAAAGACCAGTGCAAATGTTTGGACATATGAGAGCAAAGCTCCTCTGGCCCCCCGTTGCCCATCATGTTCTTGTAATTTTTTCATTCAAAAAAATCTGTGAAAATAATGCCAGTCAAAGCTTCTGTGGTGGTATAGTAGAGATCTTTACATCCAAACAATAAAGTTGAATGTCTTTGTTGAATGCACCTGAGTGTTTCTTTCCAATTACGTTTCTATCACTCTTTTCGATTTGCTAGAGCTTTTGTTGTTGACACTTTTTCTCCTTTTTTCCAAATTCATTCCTTTAGCCACAATAACAGTACACACAATAGTTACTCTTCTCTATGGATTGAAGTATTTCTTAATTTTTCAAAGGCAGCAGTACTAGGCCAGAAGAGTAACATTGCATTTTATTTCAAAATTCTGTTTGCAGAAGCTGCTATTTGTCCAAAGTCTGTATTTCAGTAAAGTACCAAATCAACAGGTTGTCCATTCCTTTTTTTGTAGTCTCTTTTGAAGAGCTTGAATAACCATAGTCTGATACCTTTTTGCATGTTCAGATGTCTGCTGTCAGGAGTAGTTCATTTAGACTTACAACTTGTCACCAATTTGGCATAAATTGTCAATGTGCTTTTCAAAATTCTGTTTCCTTTAAAAGCAACATTATGTAAATCTTCCTTGACATATAAAATGGAATTGAAGAGAAAACAATGGTACTAAATATTTCGCATTCCAGTGTTTATCTCTGTGTGCAGTCAACACAGACTGTGAGACATCTCGTTTTTCCAGAGATTTTAGTTCTAGCACTGCAAAGATATAGAAGATTTAGAGATGCAGAAGATTTAGGAGTCTTGCACTGTGATCTTGTGCTCCCTATTTCATGCTTTACTGGTACCCAAGAATGTTCTCCAAAGCATAAACTGAATAGACACTTTGTGCCAAACATTGCCAGTGTTTCCCTTGAGCCCCATCACTGTCACTGTTGTGGCTGACTGCGGAGTTTTCTTTGCTCTCTTGCTTTGTTACCCCAAATCTGTTTCATGAATTTGTTCTAATGTTCTTATTGGTCCCAATGAAAATACACCACCTTACTTCCAAGAAATTGTAACTTTTCTTCCAGTCATACAAGAGATTTTTTTTTTAACTGACCATACTAGGTCAGTTGTCTCAAAGTCAGGGCAATATTCTTGGAAGATTTCACCTGGAGCTTATGACAAAAGAGGTGCCACCATGAACCAGACCAGGATATACTAATCCTTGTAATGCTGAAACCACACAGTGGCATTTGGGGTCATGGTTTAGTGGTCATGGGTTAACCAACCAAACATTAGTTTGACTCAATGACCTCAATGGTTTTTTCTAACTTAACGATTTAATGATCCTGGATTGAAGATTCAACACCCCTTTTCTAGTTGTTTCCAAATCATTCAACATATGCTTAATTAGTCTTAAACAGGAATCTGGAGGCACCCAAACTTTCCATGTCTGCTTTGATTGATCTCTCTAGATCTCAGAACTCTGAGGGAGGCAGGCTGTCACCCTCTGTATTTTCTACAGAAAGCCAAAGCAGTTTCATTTGCAATTGAGATGTGTCCTCTCCATCCTGCCACTTCTCAGCAAAGTCAGCCAAGTCTGCCTGGCTTTGCTGACACTTTACAACAATCTGGCTCTGCCTATGAATGTAGAGAATCTTCCTGCCTGTGTGGTCTGAAAGACAGGACTTTCATATTCAACCACATCCTGGTGGTTATGTAGCACAGAGATTTTCCATTAAAATGGGGAATAAAAACCAAAAAAAAAACCCTCTTAACATATTCCTACCCTATATTGTTGGTGACTCTTGAGGCCTCAAAAGGAAGTAGAGGGCCAGGAGAGATGACTACAGTAGAGATCCTAAGGGTCCTTCTGAACACACCCTATGCAATTTCCATGTTAGTATCTTTTTACAAGATCAGGACCCTGAAATCCATTTATAGATGATACAGTACAGTTTATACACCTAAGATGTGACTTACTAAATCCCACAGTTGGTCAGATGACTCACATAAATGAGCGTATCTATTGCTTAAAAAGGACACCTTTAACACACTTCCCTCTTATTTCTGAATATATACACATATTAGCTTTTTCAGTGGTCTCATGTTTTACAGAAAGTAGAATATAACTTTTTTTCAGGTGCACCTCATCCTTTATTCTTACTGTCACTTTGAAATACTTCTGATGTTTGGTAATTAAATTAATAAAATTTTATTTTTTTTCCCCTTCATTTTTTTGTGAGATGCTAGCTTATAATTAGAGCAGACCATATCTCATTTTTCTCTGGCAGATACATTTCTTTTCGTTCCATAGATATGAGGAATTCTGATATTACATTTCTTATGTACCAGAACCTTCTTTAATTAATTACTAATCTTCACAGAAAAGACCAGTTTCTTTTGTCATAGTACAAATAGGTTTTCTACATTGTTTTCTGTGAGATATTAAATCAACAAAAAAATTCTCATTTTTTTTTTCTGTTTTGAAAAATCTGGGTAGTCACAGACTTGTATGATCTTCCTTTCCCTTGAACCACAATTATCTGCTAAAATTGGATAATGTGGGACAAAAGCTACAGTCCACATATATGTGAAATTGCTTTTGATAATTCCATTCTCCTTCCGAGAGTGCAATAATATTGTCAGTATCTTTCTTGGCACTTGTGGCACCTCTGAAGATAAAGCATAAGCAGCAGAAGACAAATCTGTCACCAACAATGTGCACTCACAGCCCAGAGAGCCAAGCATGGGCTGGGCTGCATCAGCATGGCCACCACAGAGGGGCCTCTGCTCCCGTGAGTCCCCACCTGGAACACCGCACCCAGCTCTGGGCTCCTCAGCACAGGACAGCCAGCTGTTGTAGTGGCTCCAGAGGAGGCCACAAAGATCAGAGGGTTGGAACAGCTCTCAGGCCTCAGGCTGAGACAGCTGCGACTGTTCTGCCTGGAGGAGAAAAGGTTCCAGAAAGACCTCAGTGTGGCCTTCCAGTACCTAAAGGGAGCTTGTAAAAAGCGGGGGTCTTTTTACATGTACAGTAGTGACAGGACAAGGGACAATGGTTTTAAACTGAAAGAGTGCAGGTTTATGTTAGATTTTAGGAAGAAATTCTTTGCCTAGAGCGTGGTAAAACACTGGAATAAATTCCCCAGAGATGCTGTGGATGCTCCATAGTTGGAAGTGTTCAAGGTTGAGTGGGATTTTATGGGGCCCTGAGCAACCTGATCTAGAGAGTGACATCCCTGACAGCAGCAGGAATGTTGGGACCAAATGATCTTTAACATCCCTTCTAATCCTAACTATTTTATGGTTCTTTTTAATTTTGAAAGGCAGAATTTCATTCTACTATATTTGTGGAAGTAGCATCCATGAAGACTGAACTCCTAATGTGGATAGAAGACTAAAAGCATATGGTTTTGGAAGATAAAATTCCTTTGGTACTGTGATGGTATTTCTAATGAGTATTAGTGATGTTAAGACAGTGTCTCTGCAAAGAAACTTTTAGCAGAGTAAAATGTTCTTTAGAAAGGTTTTATTCCTTCTTCAGGAAATTTATGAAACTCCAGTATCTCTGATAGGTATCAGGAGACAAATGACTATCATTCTTGGGCTTTTAGAAGCTTGGGCCATTTCACATCAAGTGTCTGGTTCATTTAGTACTTCATCCCTCATTTCTCACTGGAGTAGAAAGAAGCTATAGTTTTATTATTGTATTGAATTTGCATGAATTCATTCAAGTGTTTTTTCAGGTGTATGAATCTCTACTGTAGACTGCTTGTTAGTCTTGCCACTGCTGATTCAGAGGGGCTTGTTAGAACCCAGAGGTTTGGTATGATCTCTGTTTTGTCTTAGTATTTGATATAATGACTCATTGTAGGCTGAAAGAACTTTTCCTCCTTTAATAGTTCAGATTCTGCCCATTGGTGAATGTGACCATTGGCCCTGGACATCTGGTTTCTCACTGCAAAAGTGAACGTTCTATTGTTTTCATGCCCCACATCTATGCACTGGATTTTCTCCCTCATTTTCAATAGCTGCTTACCAGGAAAGGTTGTGATGTTGTCTAATCCACAAACAATATGTCAAGTTTTGCATTGTTTTAACAAACATGAAATAAATAATCAAACATTTCTGGTGCAAGTATTCCAAAGTTCTTGAATAATGTGTGAATAATGTCTGGCAATGTCTGTGTTTACAATAATTTACTATAAGGGCTGAATGTGGATTTGAAGATATTTTGTCATAGATTGAACACCAGTTGGACTGATTTCACAATGCCCCTTTACTCTCTAGAAAGGAAAATTAGAGTTGTCAAAACCTTTATTGCAATTTAAACTACCATTATAAGTGAAATACAGGTGTCAAAGATACCTTTTTCAGGCAGCAAGTTCAGCCAAGAATTTCTGTGGAAAAAGAAATAATCAACTGGTATTGCCAAAGTCCCTGACATGTTTGGTACAGTTGTACTCTGTGTGTTTTCTTTTTTATCCTGTATGTTCACAGCTCTGCTTTCTCTGGGAGGTTTTAGTGACTAACTCTTTTTTGTCTTCAGGCTACTTTAGAAAAACCTCCAGGCTGTATGGTGAGTCATCCAGCTTTTGTTTAGGTTCTTTATTTGTCTTCTGTAGAAATCAGACAGCACCATTACCCATTTCATACTGCTTTCCTAAGATTGCCTACTCACAGGGACAAAAGCTTCAGCCCTTGAAATTATTATTTTACTCATAAAATGTCTTTAATTCACATTGAAAAATGGTAATACATTTTGTTTTGGGATGATGCCAGTCCTTATGAATTCTCTTTTGTACCCTGCAATGAGAAAAACCTGGGCTCCAAGAAATGGTGCACCAGTTTTCCAAATAACCTTTACTAAGAAAAACAGTGGATTTTTCATTTAAACCACCAAACAAGATATTGTTTAAAAAATGTCTCTCCTCCCCTCTTAGTCACCTTATCATAGAAGGTTATCATGTACTCTGCTCAATGCAAAAAGCATGCATTATATTCTGCTTTCCTTACCACCGTTCCCTTTCATCCTGAGCACTGCCAAAATCTGTTGTGATTAGAAATCACTGTAGTCCTGGGCAGGGCCTCAGGTGGGTCTGCCAGAGCAGTAAGTTTTGAGCAGATTACCTCCAGAGGCCCCTTTCCAGCCTCAGATACAGTGTCATTCTGTAATTCTGTAAGTCAGAGCATTTTAAATCTTTCACAGTTTTGCATGCACTTCTCAAAATGTCTTTTTTCCACCTGGATTGATTATTATTGTCAGATATGTTTAGGTTATGTTCTGTTACTCTTTTTTTGCATCTGTGGAAGGAGGGAGATAAGAACCAGTATTTCCCTGCAGCTTGCCTCATTTTCCATAGTGAACCTTCCTTTTTAACTCTTTATCTTCAACAAAGGAGTAAAAACTTTCTACAATACTGGTGCTCTGAGGAAGCCAGATTGCACAAAAAACCCCATGACTGTAGTTTTCATACACAGAGCAAATGTTTCTCTCTCTCAGTGGTGGCTGCAAGACAGTACCTACCTGCTCATGAATCTTCTGGCTTCTTTTCTGTTTCACAGAGATGAAGATTTTACATCCCAAGACAACCTGTAAGTAGGCATGATATTTTCCTGCATATACTGTTCTCGTTCATGTTGTAATTTTCACCTTTCAACACCCTGAATAGGAAAAAACATTTTTCTACTGTCTAAGGAAGGCAGGAAAAAAAGCAACAAACTTGTGGTGGTCACAATTGATTTCTTGTGTCTGCAGGGAGAAAATAATGATTTTTCTCTCCTCCTTTAAGTCATGTCCTTACCTCCATAGTGAGACTTATCTTAGTCCTAAAGCCTTGAATTTTCCACTGTAATCCTACTTCTGCTAGCCCTCCTTCTCTTCTGCTTTACAATGATTTCTGCTCCCACCTTTTGTTGCATTCAAATTTGTTGTAGCTAATTTCCACCTATTTCCCAGTTTCTCTATAACGGCAGCAGAGATGCTACACCTCTGCCTCTCCACTATACCCACCTGTCCTTCCCTCAACCACACATCCTCCCTTCCATGTTTCCCTTACCAAATCCTTTCCGTAACTCATGCAGACTGATCATGCCTTCTCATTCAGGATTGGAGTGAGAAGATGACTCCTCTTTGGCCCTTAGGGTATGGATAGAAGTCTTTTCCAGTGTTATTTTTCTAGAAAAGCAGAATGGTAAACAGATGATGATGAGGCAGATGCCGGCTTTTTCTTCTTATGACTGTGAGGGTGCTTTCTCTCTCCTGATCCAAATCAACTCTGCCTGTTGCTGTGATTGGGAGAACTCTCAGGCACAAAATCTTTTCATGAGATATTGTTAGACCATAAGACTACAGAATGAGAAATATTACATGTTGCAAAATATTCCCTTTCTCATTTAGTTCAAATACCCCAAAATACCTACTTAGATTCTTTGGTCAGGTATTTTGCTATACATGTTTGCACATGCATACATTCACAAAGAGGTTTTTTTACAATTAGTGAGCTACAGGCTGGATCTATCCTATCTCTTGTCTGACTTCAATGACTGTAACTTTATAAATGAACTTTGTTGCTGAAGTCTGCAATTTTAACCTAGGTGCATTAAGTGCTGTTTTAGACACAGCCTCTGACTGTCTTTCTATTACATTTTTTTCTTTTATCTTAGTGTGGTACAATTATGACTTTATATAGATAGCAGTAGCAAACAGTTGCTCTAGGTGGAATGTGATATTTATGACTCTAACATGATAATCAGTACATAGACATTCTGGCTGAGCAGTGCAGGCAGGAAATGGGGCAAAAACTGGCACTGTAGACTCCACACTATTAACTACTCTGTAATAATCAGTTAAAAGAATTCATATCTGGAGTTGGACAAAACTTGGTTTTGGGGTAATGAAGAGAACAAAGAAATAGCATAGGTAAAATGCACCTTATAAAGTGCATTTGGGAGCAACCTGGTGTTACAGACCAATGAAGAGAGAAAGGTGTAAATACATATTTGTGAAAAGTGTTTTCCTTCAGACTGATCTATTCAGTTTTTTAATGTCTTCATGGGAATATGATATAACAATCTGTTAGAATTTTAAGTGGGACTCTGATCCATGTTGCAATGAGTTAAAGATGTAGTAGGAGGCTTAGAATGCAAGAAAATTGTGCTATTTCAATAAGAATGGGATAACAGGTTCCACCAGCCTCAATTTTGTCTGTTGTTCACTTCTTAACACAATTTAATGTAGATTGTTTTTTGTATCAGCTCTCACTATGAAATACTTCCCAGTTAGTATGGATACCTATGAACATTTTATCCTGATACACTGAGCATTCTGTGCTGCTCTCTGTGTTTATACCAAATCATTCATTTCCTCATGTGAGTTCAATAAAGACGCATTATTATCATGAACTAATTTGAAAATGGAATGTTTATTGCTTGCATTTATTTTGGAACATCAAGACAGAAGAGTTTCTGATTGATTATCTCAATTTTCTACGCATCCAAGTTAGGTTGCATTTTGCAGTAATTTCTTCACATTATTTGTATATATGAAATGCCGTATTTTATTGGGCTGACAAGATTGAAAGGAATTTCCTATCATTTTTTCTTCCCAAGGGAAACTGCAAGCTGCATAAAATTTTCCACTGCTCAGTTTTCATAAAAGACGTGTCAAAAAAGTTTTTATATAATGGTCTATTACAGTAGATTGTTTTATTGCCAGAGAAACAGAAGAAGTAGTTATTCAAAACTCACAGCTGCATACTCGTTCTATCTTCCTTCAAATGAGTTGAGTAGAAAGTATTATTTACTTTTTAAAAAGTGAGGAGCCAGTCAACACTCACGGAAAGAAAAAATCTTTCCATAGGTGTATAGTGTTCTACCTCATAAATAGCTTTTACTTATTCACAGAAGGTATATCAGTCCTATGCAATTATTTTCTTTCTTGTGATATCTGCAAGATAACTGTCTGTGTTGGGATGTTTTCACTGCTGTACAATATGAATCATGAACTGAGCTAAAAAACAAAACAAAGCTAAACAAATCTTAGGTCAGTTTCCAAGCAGTTGTATGTATTTGTATGAATCTGTAAATTATATATATATTTTTAATTTCCATATGTGTTCAGTAGAAATGATTATACTGTGAAATTTCAGTTTCAGATAGAATTCCTTCCAGAAAATTTTTCTTCATTAAATATTACTCTTGTTTCAGATATAAGCTCAGAAATTCCTAATGAATGTTACCAGCTTTCATTTTCCTGGGGTTGAGAAGCCAACAGCCAACACTGACAGAATGGTTTGAGTTGGAAGGGACCTTCCAGATCGTGCAGTTCCACCCCTGCCATGGGCAAGGACTCCTTCCACTAGACCAGCTTTCTCAAAGCCCCATCCAACCTGACCTCCCTCTGTCATCTGGAATTCTGAGGAAAGTCATCAAAGGAAGACAGTTGAGTTGAGTTGGTTGGTTGTTGGCTTGAGAAAGATGACAATGAAGAGTGTTGTGACATAAACTTATCATATCACTCAGGTTTTGGTTTAAGTTATGCTTAACAACAGAATAAATTTTTTTTCCCACAAGATTATGTATGGGATTAATACATCTACCTTTAGGCTGCATTAATATTAGCAAGTAGTTTGTCATAGCAAGAGTGGATCAGCAGTATGAAATATCTCATACCCATCTACAAGAAGGGCCCAAAAGAGAATTCAGGAAGCTGCTGACTCATCAGCCTAACTTCAGTTCTGTGAAAGTACTGGAATGCACCTTCCAAAAAGTACTACTAACCAAAATAAGCAGATTATTGGGAAGAACCAGGAGGATTTGCCAAGTACAAATCAAGCCAGACTAACCCGGATCCCCTTTTACACCAAAATAACATGTTGTATTTATGTAGGGAGTGCAGTGGATGTTGTTTATCTGGTTTCAAGCAAGGGTAAAGACAGGATTGTTTGACTCTACTCAGTATTTGTCAGGGCACATCTGGAGTATTATCTTCATTCTTGGGCCCCACAATTCAAGGAAAACCCCGACAGACTGGAGAAGGTCTAAAGTAGAGAGCTACATAGATGATCAAAGGTCTGAAGAACTACCCTGTGAGGAAAGGCTGAAGATGCTGGATCTCTCTTCTCTGGAGAAGGATCAGGAAGGATTTCATCAAAGTTTCCAGTACTTCAGGCAGAGCTAAAAAGAGGATGGAGGCCCTGTTTTCCCAAGGCAGAAGACAAGGGACAATGGGTAGAAGTTGCACCAGCAGTTTTACCTTGGTGTAAGAAAGACATTTTTTGCAGAAACAGTCCTAACTGGAGCAAGGGAATGACCACCACCAGGGACGTGGTAGTCTCCATCACTGAATGTTTTGAGCTGCCATTGGACAGAGCCCATCTCATACAATTCTCTTTTCTATGATAAATTGTACCAGAGGATCTTTCAAGGTCCCTTCCCCTAGGCTATTCTATTATTCTACAATATGGTGATACCACCACTGTACCTACAGTATTTGCAACTTGATGGGATTAGAGTAGACAATTTTAGTCATGCAGTTCAGCTGCTGGGTCAAAATATTTGTTTTATTACAACTTCTATGTTGTCATGTCATTTACATATTTAGAAAAAAATAAATCTGTTTATTCTGTTTGTGACAAGCACCTGCAAATTCTTGTATCTTACATGTCATGACATAAATAACCAGGTATTCTATAAATCCCCATTAAATTGGTCACATCTATAAAAAGTTATTAATTTCTGGCACAAACTAAAAATTACACAGTCAAAAGAAAAGGCATCAATTAGACTTGCACATTAGTGAAACTAGGTAAATAAACCAATAAAATCCATGAGAATATGCAAGCTGTGAAATAGTATAATCCTTTTTTATCCCCACTGTTGTATATCTCCAGAAGAGAGTCACATCGTCTCTACCTCTGTCTTTGGTTCGTCTACATTCTAGAAACACAATTATTCAGTCCACAAGACATTAAAAATTGTGCGGTCATTTGACACTAGTCTGCTTACATAAGGTCATGTCTTAAATCTACTCAAGTTAATTAGCACATCTGTGGAGAAATTCTGAGAATAAATTTTCTGTCATTGTTATTGAACTTCATTTTCTTACGCAGCCCTGTCTATGTACATTGAAGACAGTTAACTCTTGTAAATGAGTTCAAGTATACCATTTTTGAAATGCATGAGACCAGCTGGCAAGAGATAAAAACATCATTGATTGTGGAAAATTTCTTGATATCCTTTCATAACAAAGTCATTGTTATTTTGGCATGGTACCAAATTATATTTTTCAGCTGTCAGTGGTGTTTCAAATGGAGAAGCAAAATAGTTGAGATGATCATTATCGTCGAATCACTGTAGTTTTGCAAATCCACCAACAATAGTTTGTTCCATAATTTCTATAACTACAAATGAAACACTTGTGAAAGAATCTTTTCCTAGCTGACTTCCTGGCTCTTCATTGTCCATTTACAAAAGAAAAGGGAAAAACATTCTCAAAGCAGATTTTATCTATAGAAGCAAAGCATTCTGTCTGAAAGCATTAACATCCACATCTTGTAACTTTTCCCTGAAGACCTTCATATTGCCTAAGGTAATTGATCAGTAATGAGGATGACTTGGCAAATTGCCATCACTGTTAGACCTTTTGCCAGATGGAGGTGAATTCATTCTCACCTATGAGGAATAAAACTCTGCTGAGAGAGCTTTCTCAAATTCTCCTAGTCTTTTGACAAAGTTGGATGATTCATAAACAGATGTCCTCTGTCTTTTGAACTGCCATCTGCTGTAACTGGGTGGAAGATCTCTGGCTATTTCTGTCAAAGCATGCTTTTTTTCTGAAAAGACTATTCTTTAGACAGCATGTTTTGAAGAGTAACCCTGGAAAGACAGCAGCTGTTTTTTTCAGAGCCTAGCAAGGCTGTGATTCTGTGAATTATTTTCTTTTTATTCCTTTCCTTTTAGAATGGAAACTGGTTGCTCTTCTTGTTCATCCTGAAAGTTTTAGGAACTGTTCAGGCTGTTAAATTAGGATTTCTTCACAAGCACCTTCTGCTGAATGGTTCACTGCTCTTGAAACAGATGGAATTATAACAGCTCCTTGAGTCATTATTAAGCTGGTCCAGTCATCAATGAATTTTTATATGTGGTTGTGTGTTTTTTTAATCCAAGGGTCATAACTCTCTAATTGAAGAAGATCCCATTTTAGGCTATAAAATGAGTTTCATAAGCATTATAGTAGGTATGCTTTTTTTGTGAATGATATTCATGCTATGCCTACATTATCTCAGCCTTTAAAACAAGACCTTCTAAGTGTCACTGATTTTCTAACTTGCAGAAACAACAGCATAGTTTTAGCATGTTCCTGAAATATTTTTAGGTCTCAGAACTTTTTGTATCTCATATCATTCTGTATGAAGCTTCTTATCAATGACAGTGTTCTTATTCCACCCAATCTGGGAGACATCAGGATTTAGTTGCACCCCTGCTACTGTTTTTCCCTCTACATAGAGAATGTGATTTCTATAGTCTCCACTCTTCTTTCTTCCTCTGCTTGAGCACTATAAATTATGTGCCAGGGAAAGACAAACTACAGTGATGCTTTATTTGTGAATAAGATAATTTGTCATAAAAATTGCCAATCCCTTAAAAAAATTAGTTAGTGATGAAAGAAAGCACACCTTAACTGCTGCTTATTCTTAGCTTTCAAGTAGCAGATGCTGTGAATACCATGGGTCCTCTGGTTTTTTAACCATTCACAAAAGTATTGCCCTGTGGTCCAATGACTTTGCAGAGCTGCCTGTTTCATTTTCTGAGCCCGGGGAGTTTCAGGTTATCACTTGCAAAAAGCATAGCTTCACACCATTCCCTCACATCAAGTGCAACTGCTCAGCAAAAACTTGATTCTTTACTCCAGGAGAACACTTCAAGGAGCTTGAAACTGTTTCTAATTTCTAGCCCCATGCCTTATTCTGCCTCACTGTATCTACTTCTTTCTCATTTTAATTTCAAGTCTATGAACAACAGAACATTTATGTGACATATATTAATATGCAAAAGTAAAATATTTTTAATGTGGTCCACGTATGCCTATATATCTGTTAGTCTGTCCATCCATCCATGCGTCCATCTATCCATGATGGAAGCAAATACAAGCAACTTGGAAAGAGCAAGTTGTTTCTTTCCCATACTCAATATTATTGTGTTTGAGATAACAACAGTAAATATAAAAGAAAATATATGAACAATGTGAAGTAGAGATATGACCCAAAAGTTAAAAGTGAAGAAGAGAAGACAAAGATCTAGAATGAAGTAAAAAGGTGTTGGGAAAGAATAATTCATGACAACTTGAAAGATTATATTTTGAAATTTTGTAGTATTTGTTCCTCCTACTCACGCTCCTATGTTAGCAAGGTGAATCCCTTACTCCAAGACCAAAATCAATTTGCTTTTCCTTTGAAAGCATAATTACAGACTCCAAGTTTAACCAACTTTGGATAGTTTGTTCAAATGAAACAAAAACAAAGATGAAATATAAACATCTGCAAGAGATCACAATTATGTGTTTAACTTTGTACCTCCTTCAGGAACTCTCCTTCATATAAGACTGACTAAAGCCTAGAAATGACTTAAAAAAAACCCCACTAGAATGAAAACTGTCACACTAAGGTCTTCCCAGCAGCTAATGAAAAGACTTGCTTCTGACTCAAGATTTGAGAAAGGAAAAGAACAATAAGAACATGATATACATGACCTTTACAGATCTGAATGGGGTTTGAAAGCAAACCAAGCTTTACAGCCAGAAAGAAAGTTGAAGCAGTGACAAAAAGCAATGAAAAGTAGAATTGCAGTTTTGTATCCATACCAACATAACCAAACCCTTTTCTGGCATTCCTTACTTATAGGGCAGAGGAGAGCTTTCTCCAAAAGCTCAGATCCTTCCTCATTTCCTGAGATCTAAGAAAAGGTAAGAGTGTTTCGAGCCTATGAGCTGGAGGAAGCTGCTTTTGGGCCTATGGTATTTTTTGCAATCCTCATCAAAGTTAGGAGAACCTAACCCCCATCCAATTGCTTGAATTTACTGAGGATGATGCAACAGCCTTCAGCCAACCAAAACTAATATTATTGAAGTGTAATATAATTATTGGTTAATTATATACTAACCATCAGTCCATAGTATACATTAGAAGATGTGACAGCTTTTATTTTTGTTGGAGGAAAACATGACTGTAGGAGAATAATCAGCAGAAATAAGTTTAGGATTTAGGGCTTCACAGTGAGTATATCTATCTTTCTGCTCATTTACTGTTGCTGTTAAAGAAAGAGAGAAAATAAATATTCCACCTTCAGGTCAAAGAGCTCAAGAATTTTCCTGGCCTCCTGGCACTTTCTCACCTGCCTTTAACATGGTGTGGTGACACTGTTTGTGAGGCACAAAATGTCAAGTACATTTGTAAGTCTTCAACCAGTCCAGTCTAGAGTTTATCAGTGTTGATCAGCACAGGTTAACAAAAAACATCATGTTGCAACTTCCTACTGAATTTCATCAGTATCTAGAGAATTGCTTTAAACAGCAAGTTTTTTTATAGTTTCAGTGTTGTCAGAGCATCCTGACAGAACTGAGAAGTGGACTGGGGACAAAGCCTCACTTTAGCATCTCCTATTGTGTCAAAGCAGTCTCTAAAGCTTCAAAAATATTAATGTTTTTTCATAAGTATTCATTTCTTCCTCTCAAATGCTATCTTGATAAGCTTTTTAGAGTAGCAGATAATGTAAAGGACTTCAAAGGCTTACACAGGCATTCCCACTTGGCTTCCTGAATACAGCTAAGCATCAAACTAATTGGCAGTCTGAGTGGGTCAATTAGCCACAGGATGAAGAAAATTGGAAACAGAGACCTAACATTATATATGCATCATTACTTGAATATGTGCTTTGTTTTGTGTGAGTGAGTGGAACTACTATCAGAGTATCGAGGCAGTTTCAATACATAAATAACTCAAATTCATCTGTGGGGCACAGGTCTGAACCCCCATTTGTATTCTGTAGACAAACTGGCCAACCAAGTATGTTAAAACTATTATTTTAAAAATGTGTGTTCTGATTGCAGATCTTGTACTTGGTAAACCAGTGCTAAAGAAGTGACCCTCGGTAGGTACTGACCTCTACCACACAGTAAAATGCAAATTAACTATTGACTTAAATTATATTTTTCTGGTTTTCTTCAGGCATTAAAATATAAATCAGCTCAATTATAATCACATCATACTGAAAGAGTGTTTAAATATTTCTTGAGCAGATACTGGCAGTACAATAATGGGACTGCTTCTTTCCTTTTTTGTTCCTCTGAAATCATGGAGACTGCAGAAAATATTCAAATAGTATTTTATGAATGAAAAAATGAAGTGGTGCCAATCACTGTGACAAATTAAATTATTTGAAAATATCATAGAATCATATAATAGAATGCTTTGAGTAGGAAAGGACCTTAAAGACCATCTAGTTCCACACCCCCCTCTCATAGACAGGGACATTTTTCACTAGACCAGGTTACTCAGAGCCCATCTAGCTTGATTTTGAACACCTCCAAGAATGGGGAGCCCACAACTCTGGGAAATCAGTTCCAGTGCCTCACCGCTACTATAGTAAAGAATTTCTTTCCCATATCTGTAAATCCAGAAAAGGAAATCTGAAAGTAACTTACCCATGAGAGTAGGAGGATTGAGAGTCTGCTCAGGTGAGAAAATGCTAGATCAGGAGCAAGAATCCCCTACTGTTTCAATTCAGATTTACCATACCAAGCGCATTTCTCTCTTGATGTTCCTCTTGCAACCCTTCAGTGGTTCTCCTTGAAAAGATATGGTATGAGCCATATTGTATCTGCCTGGTAAACAGAAATATGCAGCTGAATCTGTGCTTCTAAGCTCTGGGCTATGGTACAGAAGTTCACCGTTGCTTCTCTTGCTTTTCCTTCCTAACCTAAGCCAAAATTAAATGCTCTTTTTGATCTTTTGATTTCTTGGCATATCCTTTGATTGTATCTTCACCTCTCTCTTTCAAAACCTTTGGGAGCTTATTACCATCAATTTTCTACAGGTCTTTTTAACTTACTCCCTAAAAACTGGCTGTAGTAAGTAGTACTGAATAGACACATAGGGACCTTGTTTGGGTGAGAGAGAAAAAGTATCGTAACACAGTGAAATGTAGGTTGATGAGGCTATATGATATTTCATGGTGGCTAGTAATATTATGACTTTGTCATAACCAGAAACTGAGCTAAGTTCATTAGGTGTTATTTCACATCTACTTTGCAACTCCCCTCAAGTGGCCACTGCATTCTGAAATCAAAGTGGTGTAATCCTAAAATAGATGTTCTTGTCAGGAAGTGGCTTTGTGAATTTCTGAATTAATTACTTTTATTTCAAAGCAGAAAGCCTACAGGGGTTACGCAGAGAGAGCCAAGTTGGTTGCATTCCACCATGTATCATTAATATCCTCATTGCAATTTTCTACTCATTTTTCCCTCTTGAACTGAATTTCATCTGTTTTACAGGGTTGCTAGGGAAATTTGGGAAATCTGGTGGAGTATTGACAGAGTCATGCTACCAAGGACAGGCAGTCATTTCTTCAATGTGTGACTTGTCAGGTGGACTAACCTTCTCTACAACAGGACAATTCAGAGGGAACACCATGTTGGAGGATCTGATGTAAATATAATGTAATCCTAAAAAATGAAAATTAGTTTAAAAGTGCAGAACTCTTTATGCATAATTTACTCAAGAAACAGATATAGCTATTTGCAGCCTTTTATGGCTTCATATTAAATTATATCTTCCTTGGTTGCATGCCCTAATCTATTAGGGCATATCAGGTCATTTAATGGACCTATAAAGAAGCCAGAGAGGAACCCTTCATCAGGAACTGTAGCGATAGGGAACAGGAGTAATGGGTTCAAACTGAAAGAGGGGAAATTTAGATTAGATATAAAGAAGAAATTATTTACTGTGAAGGTGGTGAGGCATTGGAACAGGTTCCCCAGGGTGTTGTGGATGTCCCAACACTGGAAGTTCCAGACCAGATTGGATGGGGCCATGAGTAAGCTGGAGAAGTGGAAGGAGTCCCTGCCCATGGTAAGGGAGTTGTAACTAGATGGTCTTTAAGGCACCTTTCAAACCAAAGTATTCTATAATTCTATGACCACACAGACAGAAAGCTGAAAGGCTTTGACAAAAAATCTTATGATAAAATAACAGAAAGAGCAGAGACAACATTCTAACAAAACTAAATTGTCACCATTGCTACAGTTCTGAGGCTCCTGATGTTTAAGCCCTCCAGTTTTTTCATTAATCTCACGAGAGACATCAGCCATGACTTGCTTTTCAATAGCAGCTCAAGGGCTCTGACTCTCCAAACTCAGACAGTTGGAGACTTGTAAAGGAAACAACTTCAAAACATATCTACTTTTACTCAAATCTTAATTGCACAAAAGGCAGTTGTCAACAGGAATTTTCAACCTGCTGCAGTGTTGATGAATTACGTTGCTTGCAAAATTCTTTATTCAACAGGTAATTCGTTATGCTACCACACAACCATGTTTTTTGTTACAGTGAATTGGACTTTTCTAGGTTTATGCTTCTCCTAAACTATCACTGCAATATGTGAAACACCAGCATATATTGCTATCTAAGTCTGTCCACTCTACCAGTTAGATCCCTCCCCATTATGTTTAATTGCATGTATTAAAAAGGCAAATATGCCATTTTCTTTATGTCTTTGAAAATATTTTATTGCCCCCTGAACACAGATATGCCATATGTGGAGTTGCACACATTAAAGTTTCCAGTAGCAGATTAACTTTTTCTACATTTCCCCATTTAGCCTTTTAAATATTTGCTTGGATGTTTGTTGCTGCAGTGAACAGGATTTAAAATTATATAAAAGCAATAATGAAGCAATAAAGTGCTCCCCTGTGTAGAGTTCATACCACATTTAATTGGCACAATGGAGCAGTTTACAGCAAGTATTCTGAGGTGTATGGTAGTTTACCGTTATTGTGCTGCATATGTTTCGAGGTAACCTTTAAAAGGAATGGGAAATATAGAAATTTCAGATTACTGCTTGAGCTTTATGAGAATATTTTATAGAAATCTATAGAGATGAAAATGACAAAAAATAATGGTGACATTATTGCATGAGAATATACCACCATTAATATGTCTCAGTATGGGTCCAATAAACCTCACAGACATGGTGAAACTTAGTGTGAAAATCAAGTTTATTTTTTTGAGGCATAGAGACCTAAAGAAAATCAGCAGGGGCAAAAACTTACAGGAAAAATCTTATACCCAAGGTTGAAAGGAATACCAAAGCTAATTTAGAGAGAATACATATATAAAACATTATCCCAAAACATAAATCAGCTATATATATTTAGGTATGTACACATACATTGTGTTGATATGTTCTAAATACTTTATAAATATACCTGACAGCTGCTTAATATCAGCTCTAGAATCAAATTATTGAAGATTTTGTAACACTCTATTTTTTATTTTCCATTGTAGTGTGCTCCGAACTGTTAGTAATACCAGTTTAACCTGTCTGAAGCCCCTAGAAGTCACTAAACCTGACAGGATTAGAAGTGGCTAATCTGCAAATAGAATTGTCTGGGTGTCATAAAAGAGCAGAAAAACTATTCCGGTTTTGTGGGTCTTATCTATTCACACATTTTTCTCCTATGGTGTTACATTTTCTTGCTTGCTTTGCCATATCATTAGTGAACCCCTTTACCAACACAGAATTGGGAAAGCTCGCTGGCCCAAGGTGCAGGAAGTTGAACTCAAACCCAAAGGACTTCAGTACAAAAGATTGTAGTCTTGGAGAATAGGCATGCTTACATTCTCCCAGTAAAACACATAAAAACTAACAAGAAAACCCATGTTTGGGATCAAATAAATGAGATCCCAAACAAAGAAACAAGAGACAAAACCAAAAAAACCTCCAAACTCACACATATACACACACACCAAACAGAAGACATGAGGGATATCACCAATTAAAATTCCATGCGTACATGGTAACTAAGCACAGGGACAGGCTGAATAGAGCATAGGCCAAGACTAGTCCTGGGAAGAAAGACTTGGGGGTGTTGGAAGACCAAAAGAACTACATAATTCATGTTATGAATTCATGAGCAATGTGCTCTTGCAGCCTGTAAAGCCAATTGTGTCCTGGGCTGCATCAAAAGAAGGGAGACCAGCAGGTCAAAGGAGTTGATTCTTCCCCTCCCCTCTGCTCTAGGGAGACCCCACTTGGAGTGTTGCATCCAGCTCTAGGTCTCACAGTGTAAAAGAGATGTGAGATTTTCTTGGAATTTACCATCCACAGATTATAACAAGGTTAATATATGAGCAAAATAATTGCTTTATTATGGTGAATTTGCAGAAGAAAATTATCATCTTGGTCACAGACATCCTCCAACTGAGAGTTTTCCTGTAGAATTGAAGTCCACAAGTTTGGCTTTGGATGCATTCCCATTAGGACTTGAGAATACTGGCAATAAAAGTAAATTTAACCAATTTAACGGTTATAATTTTATGTGGTGCTGCCTAAAAAAATGCCAAGAAGGCATTTTTCATTGCACTTAACAGTGACAGTGATCCCTAATTGCTTTCACTGAATATTTGAATCAAGGTGAGATATATATTTTCTGCATGACTAAAGAGGCCATTTCTTTTAAAATCCTATCTCTCTGCAATGACATCTTTGTTTCTGTTCATAGTTTGCTTCTGAAAAGTTGACTTAATTTTGCTGCCTGAACTGGTAACAAAATTGTGTCAGCATCTCTGCAGAATAATTCAGGAGATGAAACCCTGAATGTATCCTAAATGGTCTTAAGGGAGGTAGTGAAAATGGCACCAGACCTGTCTCCAAAGTGCACAATCAAAGACAAGCAGCAAGAAGCACAGCTTCCAGATTTCCAACAGGGAAAATTTCTAAGGTGGTGGAATTGTCATCCTTAAAGATTTTCAAAATTCAACAAACAAACACCCTGAGTATCCCCCTCTAAGTCTGAAATTAGAACTTTGAGGAGACAGGTGGACTAAATGGGATACAAAGGCTATGTCCCACCTAAATTATTCCAAGTAGGAATCCAGCCTTGACACAATGAAAGCATTTTCTTTGAAGAGTGTTGGGCCAATTACCTTCTTGTTGTCATTCCCTTCAGAATTTCAAAGACATGCACAGTCTGAGATCTCTGTCCATACTTTGAGCAATGTCATACGACTTTCATAGAGATTACTAGCAAATAACCCTGTTCTACTAATTTTTCAAAAGTTATTATTAAAAGAAGTAACTTTATTCATAATATGCTGTTCCTTTTCTGCAATATTATCCAAACTGAAAGACTGTAAAAGATGTTACACATTATATATATAACCTATGCACAGGTTGCAATTACAAATTTGAATATACAACTTGATTAGAAAAGGGATTAAATATGCTTAGGTAGTAGGAATTACATTGTTCCTCAACACTGAGGTTCAGGATCGATTCTTGTTCTTGTTCTGCATTATTTTGATTCTGCAGGAGCATACACAGCCCAGCTAGATCAATTCTGTGCTAAACATCATGGCTTCACAATCCTCCTTTTGCTTACAAAGTTGAAGGATGCTTTATTTTGGTCTCGAACACTTGCAGTAGCTACCTCTAGAATGAACAATAATGAGTTGTTACACACTGCTGGCTCACTTGATTAGTGCAGCAATTAATGCTGTATATTCTTTGGTGCCTGTTTTGGTTTTATATTTTGTCAGAGATGAACACATCCTCTCATGATGAAGGTTTTATTCCTCCAAGGTCTACAGTACTTTTCACTATAGTAATTTTTTTCCCCTAAGATGTCCAGAATTTAAATAAATTCACATACATTTGTTTCTGTGGGGAAAAAAATAGATATTTTTAAATAGAAATTTGTCTAGCTCTCCCTGCCCCTTCATAAATTGGCACATCTTATATTTAGTATGCTCAATGAATTTACACTCCATGTATTCTAGTTAGAACAGCACTGTCTGGCCAAGGACCATGACTTAGAGGTAGGATCCCTGGACTGGATTGACATTGATTAGATGTCACAACCACCCAACACTCAGGCTTAGCGCAGATCCTGCAACTGTCAGGAGCTCAGCACATTTCAGCAGGAGCTTCTATCCTTGACAGCAGAGAGCTATGACTCTCAGTCTAACCAGCTTGAAGAGGGAGTTTGCAATATTCATTGCTTAAAATTGATGGGAGAAGTACCATCTCATTAAGAGTGGGGATCTTTAAATGTTCCTTGCATTTTTAATGTGATAAGAAAGGCTCTTCCCCACAGTGCCACAAGAACAGAGTATGGTTATGCAAGAGTGATATAAGTCTGTCTCTGAGACTCTGTCATATATCCAGCTGTGCAGTACAGGCAACTCAGATGGATGTTAAAAATGCCTCTGCAGGAACACAGATAGAAATGCCTCAGCCAGAGCTGCAAGTGCAGGGTCCCTTTAAGGCCCAGTAGGTCTGACTCAATGAAGCTTTGGGGCATATGATGTCAGGGGATGTCTCTAAATTAAGTGTCTGATCTGGGTTTTCACAAGATCGCTGAGTTTTAAAGTGTGGCTTTCAAAGTAAACACATTTGAAGGCACTGAGAAATGGTTTGGGGGGAATGAGAGGAGGAAATGAATGTCAGAGAGTATAAATACTGGAATCCTGATTTAGGAAAGCACTCAAATTTAAACACAAGCCCAAAACACTTTTCTGCACAGGATGCATGGGATGAATCCATGCATTACAAAGTATGGCATAATGCTTAGTAGAGTGTGACATTAATAAGAGAACATAACTACTTAGGACTTGAAACAAGTGTTTTAATCTTTTAATTCCAGCATTACTAATGGTCTAAATCTTTTTAGGCTGGAATGGTTTCTTGCACTCTGGTCTCCTTTGTTTTCCTGCCTAGCATAATGAAAGCAAAAAAATGCTGTAGGGAAAATAGCAGCACACCTTCTTCTGTTAACATTGCCCAAACCACCTAATCTTGTGTTAATGACCCCGGTAAGAATAAATATACACAAAGAAATGTAAACAGGTGGAGGACAGCACACAGGGTGGAAGTCTGCTAGTGCAGAACTACTGAGCATTTGTTTTCCCATGGAGTAATGTATGATTAGGCAAATAGAGCCTGAGGAAAAAAAGGCTAGACACACATCTTCCTGTGGGACAAGCAGCTGAAGATTTGTTTCTTTCTGTGTTAAAGTCAAGTTGGAGATAATGCATTAGGGATAAGGCCCCTTGACAAGCCTTAGTTGTCTCTTCTGGTAGTGATGACTGTATCATAAGGTGTATCTGCTGATCTAGATGGCTATCCTTCTCCTCAGGAAATTTGTTTCTTTCTTGAAGGTTTATTGTCCCCAAAAATTCAAATGTAATGCTCTCCCAGGAAGATTCTTGGGGCAGTGACAGACCCCAGACAGATCTCAAGGCCATTGCACTGTTTCCATCCCTTCCCCTTGCAGCTCAGAAGCAATGCAGTACAGGAGAGAAGTATACTCAGTACACTGAGAAAAGGAAAATGTTACACTTGCTAAAACCTACGATGAATGTAACTGAGTTCAATGCTGCTGTGTGTCCTAGAAAAATCTCTCTTGGATGCCAAAATATGGCTTCCCAGGAGGGAAAGGGAAAAGAGATTTCTCTGAAACTTCACCCTAAACAGACTTTTGTTTGCTACTCTGTGGTGTAAAGAGATTTCTCTTTCAGGTTGCTCTTTGTTGACCAGAGAGGCTGTGGACTCCCTATCCCTGGAAGTGTTCAGGGACAGGTTGGATTGGGCTCTAAATAACCTGGTCTATTAGGAGGTTTCTTGCTTATAGTAGGGTGTTTAGACATAGATGATCTTTAATGTTCCTTCCAACCCAAATTGTTCTATGATTCTGTGACCTGATGGGAACCAGGCATTGTGAGCTGTGTGGGTGGATTGAGCCCCAAGGGCAGACAATGAGGCAGCAGCATCCTTTACAGTTGAACAAGGGTAGAAAGGAAAACCTTATGAAGCAATCAATGTGATGAATGTCACAAGAATGTCTTTCGAAAAATCCCACACTGTTTCTTGCTGCTGAGGCACAGTGGGAGTTAAAGTCAGCATTTTAATGTACTGGTAGATCACTTACAGTGTCATTTCTTTTTTTGTATGCTTTGTATAGAGATGTTTTTCCATCAGCATGACTTATTGAAAAAAACACTGTATTGTACAGCAGTAGGTTAAATTGTTCTCTTGCCTAGCTGCACAAGTACTTCCTGAAACACATTTCATAATCCTCTGATTCAGTGCACACAAGACATATGCATACAAGATATTTCATTATCAGAAAATACCATGATCTAACATTTCAGTGCAATTTTTATGATTATGGTAGGTGTAAGAATAAAACAAAATAATTTCAGAGAACTACCCTCAGTACCCACAAAAAAATTTCCACTAGAAAGTCTCAAAAATATTTTAACATACTGAATTATTCCTGTTATTTCAAATGCTCATGTAAGAGTGGCTCCATTATGAGATCTGTAATACAGAGTAATAAGTATTAAAGCCACTCATCATTGAAATAAAATCCAGCAATAAAGTAGATGTGTAAACTTGCTGCTATCACACTTATGTGGCCTCATACTTGAGTGCAGTCAGTAAATATATCACAAATCTGTTGAGACAAGACCTGTAACTTCTGATTAAGAGCTGTTAGGGCTACCTTCACTATGTAAAGATAAATAATAGATTTTATCCCACCTAAGCAAGCTGTTGGTTCACCTACTACTCAGTAGTACCCTTGTGTTTGGGCAACAGCAACCTGTGGGTCTGTGAAGGAATAGCAGATTTATGATCTTTGAAACTCTATTGCAGTTGAATTCTTAAAGTTGCCCTAAAGAAACCAGTACTTTTGCCATTTCTTTCTAATTCACTTAACATCTGACTGGTTGAGTGAGATGAGGAGTTTTCACTAGTTATAACCCAGTTCTTTCTAAATCTCTCCTTAATGAGTCTATTTCTAGGACTTCCTGTCAGGCAGAACTCTGAACACTGAAGAAGCCACGAAAAGGGATAGACTTAAATATTCCAAGTCGTTTTCTGCACACAGGAAAAAGAAAGAACAGTGAAGATTTTCAAGCTTGCAAGCTGCTGTTATACACTTACAATTCAAATAATTTGACAGCTTCTGTGTCCATTCCACTTGCCTGTACTAAAATGACAGTTCTTTGTGCATGAAATTTGGTTATAAGTGGTGGGAAAATGGTTAAGTTGTTAGAAAATAAGAGTGATTTCTAAATAAAAGAAATGGATTTTGGTGGCTAAGGCTTTGGCAGGACTGATTGTTCAGAGAAGCTTAACATGTAGATATAATTTGCTAAAGGATGTCCCTGAGGGCTAATGTAGTAAAAGAAATCAGATATGTTACGTGATTAATACAGGGGCTTTGTCATCAAAATTCAAGTGGTCATCAATTAGACAGTGTAATGGGTTCAACCACAAACTGTCAAAACTATACAGATCACAAATGGGACAACCATTGAGACAAAGGCAAAACTTGTATCAATTTGTTGGCTACAGAACGTGTTATTATAGAGTGGCTAGTTGAAACCTCATAAATGAGTTATGAAAAGATTAACATGCTTTCAGTCATTTAGAAATGGTAGGTAGTATCTCTTCTGCCAAATGACCAGGAGGGGACCATTGGTTGCAGCATGATTATTGGCTGAAATTGGGTAAAATCTCAGTTGCAAAGGAAAAAATCACCTTCATTATCTGTTACTGTCTTTGACAAAAAATAAAGTAGCGGAAGGTAAGATAGAGCCGAGAAAAAAAAAACCAATTGACTCTTAATAAAAACAACCACCATAAACTGATGTCTCACTTTGTCTTTTAAAAGGGCATCAAAGAAGATGCAAGGAAGACAAACCATTTCAAATACTAAAGGAAACTAAGAATATATGGAAAAGAGAAATCTAAATTCCTATGCCTCAGAAGAGCTATAGTTCCTGGTGAAAACCAAGATGTTCTCTCAAAATATTAAAGATGGATATTACTTTACAGGAATTTCTGTTAGCATTATTAGATTATTAGAATGATTATTAGAAGAAAGAGAATTTTTATATGTTTTCTAATTTTCCATATTTATAATGTACTTCTTACTTTTTTTAAATTAAACTTTTCTAGGTTTATTTATTGTAAACAGATTTACTAGAACACTTGATAATGCATCTCTTCCAAATTTATGCCTAAAGATCAGCCAGTTATTTTTGCTGGTCATGTGTGTTTCTGCCACGTCCATTGTCAAATCATATCCAAAGACTGTTCCTGGCTTCCTAAAGCAGATAATTAAACAATGTATCCTTCTCTTGGGATGAATTGCTTGTTTTCCACAGTCCAAAGGCAGAAAAGAAAAAAAGCTCAGAGTAGATATTGGCGTCTTTGGAAGAGCTAAGAGTAGCAGACATGAAATGCTATGAATTTCAAACCCCATTCCCCATCCCCCTGCGCTACTTGAGGGGAGGAATTTAAACTTCTAAGGTGAATTTGTGCCTAGGAAGAAGAGAGAGGTGGGCAGAAAATGTTTTAAGATTTGTTCTCACTTCTCACTACCCTACTTTGTTATTAACTGGCAATAAATTTAATTAACTTCCCCAAGGCAAGTCTGTTTTGCCTGTGGTAGTAACTGTGACAGAGCAGGGTGATACTCTTGTCCTTATCTTAACCAATGAGCTTTTCCATCATATTTTCTCACCCACCCCATCCAGTTGAGAAGGGGAGTGATAAAGTGGCTTGGTGGGCATCTGGCAGTCAGCCAGTGTCAACCTGCCACAACGTTATGCATAGGTGCATTTTGCATCATGCTAAGGATTACAATATAAATACTCAGAGTGTCAAATTGGGTTTGAAAGTCCAAAGGGTTACTGGAGAACAATTTGCCTAACATATGATCTCTGCATGATCTCTGCAGGCCAAAAGAACTGTTGCCCAAGTACCCTGTATTCCTACTGGTTGAAGGCTTGTTATCCCCTCAACACCAAAGATTTAAACTGCCTTAATTTCACCTACTGCATAACATAAATTGATCTATCACAACACTGACTTAAGGGTCCAGCACCCTATTCTCTCTAACCATCAAAAAAGCAGCAAAGGGAGAGCAAGGAAAATGGGAGTCCTTGATATTACCTCAGCTACCAACTTTTCTTTTCTCAAGAACATCTAAATCTGCTTGTGGCTCTTCAGTAGATTCCACTCCCTCTAGTTTTTCTGGTCTCTAAATTCACATTAGTTTTCTTTGGCTCTTATACAGACTTGCTGCCCTGAGATTATTGCTTTGTTAGAGCTTAGTTTTTAGCTTTAGTTGTCATTTTTACAAGAAAATGAGAAGATTTCTTATTAATGACTCAATCAATGTCAATGATTTCTGTGCCTGCCAGACCACCTCAGGTTTTAGTGAAGATTTCTTTGAGGCTGGTCATTCACTGGTGCCCTATATGTCACTGCAAAAAATGGGCACAAGAAAAGGTGCAAAAAAGCAATTCAGCTGTCGGTGTGAAATGTGGCCTCTGGGAAATGAATATTTAAATGCCTTACTGGGGAATTCTTACAGAATCTGTTCATGTGCTAAATGATGGGTACACTTCAGCAGCTCAGCTGCCAAATCTTTCCCCTTGGTACTTCTATCTTCCTTACCAAGGAAAGAAATATACACTTGAGACATAATCTAAGAGGGTCGTTTTCATTGATCTTCATCCTATAGCTTTTGTATAATAGTCACTAAGAAATAGGAAAGAATCACTCTTTTTGTAGCATGCTAAAATTGGTGCTTCCCAAGAGATTACAGTGAACTGTCCTTTCTTACATTTTATTGAGATATTTTAATCAGTGAGTTATGATGTAAAACACTAACTTCCACTGAACCATCTGCTTTCCATTTTCTGGATCTGTCCTAGTTTTCTGACTTTATAGGTCTGTCTGTGGGGACTGTCAAACCCACAGTTCCAGGTGACTCCAAGGTGGACACACCACTGGCCAAAACTGGACCCATCAGTGATGTTGGTGATGCTTCTGTAATCAGATACTTGAGGAAAGGGATAAAATGCTGCATAGCAGCTGTGAGAGAGGAGTATGTGAGAGGAACAGCCCTGCAGGTCAGTAGAGAAGGAGGGCAGGAGCTGCTCCAGGCACCAGAGCAGAGATTCCCCTGCAGCCCCTGGCACAGCCCATGTTGAGGCACCTGTGCCTCTGCAGCCCATGGAGGTCAATGGGGGAGCCCCTGGAAGATCCCAGAGCAGGCAGATACACTATGAAAGATTCTGCAGCCTGTGGAAAGTTAGGATCTGAGCTGGGTCCTTGCAGGAAATTTGGCCTATGGAGATGAGTCCAAAGAGAAGCAGGTTTTGTAGCAGGAACTTTCTTTCTCTTAGGAGATTTAGCATCCCTACAACCACAGCTGCATACAAATTGGTTATATTTGCACTAAGAAAACTATATAGATAACAGCATATATGCATACTATGTGTACACAGAGTATTTCTTCTATAAATACTATACATATATATATATATATATATGAATAGTACTGTATGTTGTACTAAAGCAAATATTTTCAGAAATGGCAGTTGAATTTGGACAGTCACTGAAAGCCTTATTAACATAAGTTAGTGGCAATGCTTTTGCTGGGCCTTCAGTTTCTGGAATCATATTTGTCTGTGGGAATTTTAATTACCTATTTTAGAAAAAAAAGATATTCCAGATTTTGTTTGATGAGAAAAGTTGGAAGAAAAAAATTATATTAATTCAGAAATCAAAAAAGAAGGGTCTGTTTTTTTGTTGTTTTTTTTTAAAGAATCTCATGACTCTGAAACCAACAGGCTTGTATTTGGGGACATTTTGTCCTCATGACCTTTGAATGCTTGAAAAGCATTGTTGATTTTGTATTTTTGTGTCTCCTTTGTATAACAGTAGCACACCCACTGACAGCTCAAAGGACCCTGCAGGGCTCCCACAGTTCTAGAATTCAGCCTATTTGTGCTTGAGTTCTTGGAAGCAGATGCACCACGTGTATCTGTCCTGTGGTCAATGAGCAGATGCAAATTTCAGACATGGTTTGAATGTCTGTGATTTTTGGTGCCATCTGCACAAATGTATCGCACAATGATTTCCCCCTTATAAATATCATCTGCCTGAGATAATTTGGTATTGCTGATGCAGGTTGTGACTTAAAGAGTCACAAGAAGAGCTGCAATACCTTGTTTTCCTTGTGAATTTGAAATGTTGTCTTTCTTTCCTGTGTGATTTTTTAAAATTTCATTATGTTATTTCCTGTATTCCATGTTTTCCTTTAATCATCTCAACACTGCTCCACCATGTTTTTGCTGATAGCCCCATCTGACACACGTACTTTTACTGATTTCCAATTATTTACTTAATAAAAGTATCCTTTTATGAATCTCCACTGCAAGATGATCCCTTATACCTTTACTAATACTCAAGAGATATTTTGAAATTAATTTCTCCCTGTTCACATTTTTTAATTTTTATTGTCCTCCTTAATTGCTTTATTAGATGGTAGATTACATCACAAATGCTTTTATTGTTTTCAGAGGAGAGGACCAATGTGCATCAAGAGGTACTTATAGGTTTTGTATCTTTTATATCAAACTTGGCTTTATAGAAATGCAAATTGCAGCTATTTTACTTCTATTCACAAAGTTTACTTGTGATGTGTAAACACGCAGAGGCAATATATAAAAATGAAAAGAGACAGCACTTATAAAACCACAGAGGATATTTTATAGACTTTATAGACGTTGCACCTCTAAATCTTCAGCTTGGTTCTTGGCTGTACTTCCACAACAACCCCCAGATCACCAGGCCATGGGATTCTTGACCTGAGGTATAAGGCTTGTAAAAGCTGTGATGAAGCTATCATCCTTCATCAAGAAGTTCAGGATTTATAAAGAAACAGGAAACCTTTGGCCATGTGCATTTGTACCATGTTGGCTATTGCAGTAGGCCAGGAATGGGACATAAGATCCTGTGTTTTTTCTTTTTTTAATAAAGCCCCGTGGATGTCTTGGTTCAGAGCCAGCCAGCAACCAAACACCACACAGCCACTTGCTTGCTGCCCCTATAACAGGAGGGGTGGGGATAAGACAGCAGGAAGTGGAAAAGTGAGAAAAGGAACTGTATGGGGAAAGAAAACTAAGGATTAGTTGGGTACTAAAGTGCTCGGTCTTGTCAGCACAGGGACATCCATGAGCATGTCAGGAGGCAGAGCTGAGGCAGCTGGAGCACTGCGGCTGCCAGGAGCTGAGGCACTGCAGAGCTGGACACCTCAGGGCTGGCAGCTGCCTCTGTGTTTTGAAGACTACAATGGTGGATATTAAACTTGGTCTCCCACTAAGTGATCCCATTTTAGATCTGACTTTCTTTGAAGAGTTCAATCAGTGGTTGGTAGTCTGCATTTTGAGCAATGTGGGGCTGTGCTATCAAAGCTCAACTTTACAGGAGTCGTAAACCGCTGCTTTGATGGCAGGTTGGACCCATTCCCATATGCTGGCTTTATCAGGAGATAGGAGTTATGTCCTTTTCAACTGCATACTTGGGCTAAGGCTGCAGCGTCTGTTTCCACTTACCAGGAACCCAAAACATTGCCTGGGACTTTTATTTCCCTTGAACAAGCAGAGAATGTGAGCACCAGCAGTGAGGATTTGCCACAAAATCACAAGCCCCTAACTGCCCCAAGACACTGAGTTGCCAGGTGTACTGCTCTGCATTCCTACACCAGACTGAAGCTTAGGGCATGAAGCCAGAGCATGACCCAGGCAAACAATGCACACAAGCTTGTTGAGATGGAAACCCTAAAATGATTGCCATATATATATATATAGCCAGATGAATAAACACTGCAGGAAGAGGCATATAAAATGGGTAGATGGAGAAGTAAATCTAGTGAACATGATAAATATTCATCTTTTTTTATTATGCTGGTCATAGAGTTTGCAATATTTCCAATCACTATCTATATCTTCTTGAGTGTTTTGATTATCAGCCTCTTTTGGACAGAGCATTTCACTTTTTTCCATTAGTCTAATGTCTGCACTTAGATAGAGATGGAGACAGGAGGAGGAAGCATAATTCTTGGTCTTGGAGACCTTAGAACATCAAACAGTTACACGTACTGTAATGTCAGATTCTTAATATTAATAACTATGAGACCTATGAAAGGGCAGACTCTTACCCCTACTTCTGCCAATTTGCTCTTTTTGTGTAGTTTTCATTAATCTCAGGCAACCTCACTCATCAATTTTCCTTAAGGCTTCCTGCTGGCTGGATTTGTTACTGTCTGAACTACCTGAAATGAAGAGCTTTTATAATCCATTTGGGGAAGCCATTTCTAGAGACTGGCTCCCTTTCCTCTCAGCTCGGCTCCTTTCTCAATTTCATCAGCAAGGCTACTGGCAGAATTCCTCCTTTCTGTTCCACTGTGACTATGTGTTGAGGCTGTCTCAATTTTATTACCTTTCTAAGGCATTGAATCTTTTCTGATAGACTGAAGTTGAAAAGACAAGCCAAGACATAATGACAGATCACATTTGGTAGTTACCCAGAAACTCTGGTACAAAATAAAAATTTTGATCAGACTCAATTATTAGTGTGTGCACATGAAAAAATGTAACACAACAATTTCTCCATGTGTGAACATATACCCAGCCAAAAGTCTGACATACTATTAAGCAAAGGTTAAAAAGGCCACAACATTACATTTTTTTTTGTTTAATTGTCCCTTATTGCCTCTGTTTTCCTAACTCATTTGTGCCTCCACATCAACAATAGCAACAATAATCTGCAATGAAAAAGAAAATAACAGAGTGAACTAAAAGTTAAAAAAACAAGTGATGGACATGAAAACAATTGGTCACCACCAACCAACTGATGCTGAGAAGGTCATCAAGCAGTGGCCCCCCACCACTAAGCTTCTCCCTCGTTCATTGCTGAATGAGATGTGGATGGAATACAGAATCATACCACCATGGAAACATAGGATGCTTTGGGTTAGAAGGGACCTTCAAGATCATCTTGTTCCAATCCCCCTGCCATGTGACACCTTCACCAGACAGGTTGCACAGAGCCCCATCCAACCTGGTCTTGAAGACTTTTATGGATGGGGCATCCACAGCTTCTCTGGGAAACCTGTGCCAGTGCCTCAGTACCTCACAGAACAGAATGTCTTCATAATATCTAATCCAATCCTACTCTTTTCCAGTTTGAAGTCATTTCCCCTTGCACTGTTACTACACTTCCTTGTAAAAAGTCCCTGTTCTACTTTCTGGTAGCCCCCTTTAGTTGTTGAAAGGCCACGAAAAGGTCACCTTAAAGTCTTCTCCTGTCTGGAATAAACAGCACCACCTCTCTTGGTCTCTGTGATCTGGATGAACCTCTGTTCTGATTTTGGCTGGGATATAATTAATTTTTTTAATTCTAGCTAATATGAGACTGTGTGTCCTTTGTCTGGGAATAGCTGGCATTAAAATAAATTTTAAAACTTAGAAACCTGGCAGAAGCAAAAAAGTAACAGCCTCAGACTTAATGACTCTGATAAAAGCTCCTCACCAAGTGTCAAGTCAAGGAGACAAGATGGCACCAAAATAAACTAGATATTTTTGGCAAGGTAGCCAGTAAAGAAGCAAAATTCAAGGCACAGAAAGCAAAAGTCAAAAGCAGCAATTTGTGTCTTAGAAAATTCATAGACCTCTAAGTGATAAAAACTTCATGCTGTGTCAGATTTTCATAAAACTTCTTGCAGAAGATGTTGTCAAGCATCAATGCTTCTCAAATTGATTTTGGATCAGTCCTAGACATTTCTGTTCACCCTGACTCTAGTTGCTTGCTAATCCTTGCTTCCCTATTCATTATGTACATCTCCTTTGAAGGATTTTGGATGTGGCTGAAACATCACTGTTAAAGGAACATCTCACAGTGGCCCTTTCTTCGCACGGTTTATGAAGACCAAACACATGGATTCATGGAAACAGAATAGATAGATTTGGATCTGATTTTCATTGAAGTTGCATGGTACAGCAAATTAACCTTTATGTACCACTAGTTAGGCATCATTGACTTTTAAACCTTTAATGAAAATGACATTTCTGAAAACAAAACTTTCAAAACTACATAAACTCTGCAGATGCCAGGCGCAACTATTACCAGTTGCTGTAGAATTTACTTACTATAGCTTAACAGAAAGCTCATTTCCTGGAAGAAACCAGGCAAACACCAAACTAGAAGAACTTTCTGTTGTTGACCGGCAGAGACGCCTACCAGGGAATTTTCATTTGCTCAGCTTCCACTCCTTGGAGTAGGATGCTGTGGCTTTTCTCAGTTTCATATCTCATCTTTGTAAACTATTATTGCTGCATTTCAAACATAGGACACAGAGATTCTAATCTTAATTAGGCATCTGATGCACTGCAACTGTAAAGGGGATCATTATCAGGAAATTAACATTCCCAAATTGTGCAGTCAAATGTATTTCCTGAGAGATGTGGTCAATGTAGCTGCACCTGTGCCACCAAGTGCTGGGGCTCTCATAGCATCACATAGCACTCTCAGCCATGAAAGTGTCAGGTTGCATCATTAAAAAAGTCAATGAAACCAGAATGCTCATATTTTTGCTTTTTTAGTAGGAAAGCTGACAACTGTAAAATAAATACTAGACCCCCACTATATGCAACCACCTCCTTTTTTTTTAATTAATAAAACAATCTACCATTTCTAGGGAATTGTGAAAAGTCAAGTGTTTAACACTGCTGTAGGTACCAGCTTGTCCTGACAGCTGAAGAAAAATGTGGTTATTATGTCCTAGATGTGCACTTACCCATTTTACATATTTAAGCCATTTTTTACCCATTCAGACTTCCAAGAATTGAGCCTGTGGTTACTAATGAGCCTCCAAACTGATGATGCATCTATTTGTGAGCCAAAAATTCTGCCTGTAAAATCAAACTTTGATCTGAGGTTCTTTGAAGAGCTGAAGCCATAAAAGTTGCATCAGAAATTGGATATAAAATAAGGAGAAAAGGTGGAAGGTTTCAGTTTCAAATATGTAACCCTTTAACCAAAGTCATATATTAACCTGGATGTTTTAAAACAGAAGTTGTAAGAAAGTAAACAGTTTAAATTAAATTATTAAAATAGACATATATATGTCATGAATTGGCTACATATGAGGAAAGCTGAATTAGCTTATGGCTACTTCTATGTGCCTACTTTGGTTAATGAATGAATTTTACAAATTACTCATATTCCATGTTTTTGTCAGAAATACCATCTTTTATTACAATAGAACCTGGGGTCACATGCATAAATATTGGTGCAGTAAAAGATATTTTGATTGACTGTTTCCTGGCAATTGACGCTAAATTCATTTCCCACATCTGTTTACTAATTTCATTTCATCCAGATAGAAAAGCTGTTTCAAGAAATAAAACAACACTGCTGTTTAAAGATGTGTATTCTCCTTCCCTCTTCCCCTCCCTCCCCATTTTATTTAGACAGGTAGGTTAAAACAGGAAAAAAAAAATCTGAAGATAAAATATTGATGTACAACAATTCAACCTGAATGCACAAAGTACAGTTGGAAGAGCTATTCCTGAATAGAAAAGTTATTGAAAATACATTATCTAAGAAAAATGGCATGTAAAAGTAACAAAGCCTCATTTTCATATTTCCAAACGGCTTTCTACTGAAAGCAGAACCTGGTCAAATAAATCATGATCTTTCTGGAATAACTGAGTAATTATATTTCACTCCATCCATTTTCCTATCAGTAATATATATATGCTGCCCAAAGTATTTAGGATCATGAAGATTTTTTTGGATGGAGCTTCAAACATGATAAATGAGACATTCTGTCATTACAGGTATTGCAAATGATGTCTGTGGATGAAGATCTTCAACCTGTTTCTTTGTTCTTCACTGTTTTCTTTGGGGGTTTTGGGATGATCTCTCATGTCCAGCACCCCTCCCTTGCTCATCTGCATGTGGTTTGAGGTGCTGGGACACCCAGAGAGGTGTATTTGGAGAATTAGAATGAAAATGAATTTTAATTCCACTCTGCAGTACCTTTGACCATTTGCAAAGCAATAGAGATTCATCATTTACTTACTGCAAACAGAAAGGGAAAATGTTTAATTTTGAAATGGGCATGTGATTAAGATGCCTGGTCCCTGGTGACCAGCAAAGAGGACACAGCACAGAAAAACCTAAGGAAATCCAACCTGTTAGAGACTGACACAGTATAATTAAACTTCACATTTCCTGAAAGGGTATTGGCACAAAATGAGCTCATTAATTCTAAATTAAAGCTTTTATTCTGGCCTGCCTACAACAACCTCCTCTAAAAAAGGCCCTGTTTGCTAGATACCCAGGTTGCATTCACACATCTATTGTGTTATAGAAAGAGTTGACAGATTTTTATCACTTTAGTACAAATAAAAATGAACATATGTAATTACATAACCTCCTAAGGAGGCCTATTCTTTGTGATACTGTTCTAATTCTCATGGTGTAAATACGTATGACTTTAGATCTTACAGTTTGTATAGTCCTTAGTCTAGCAATTGGCCACACTCTGTCCTCCAGCTATCAGAGGTGGAAAATCTGCCCAAGAAGTGACTGCAGTAGAACCTGACAAAACAGGAATATTATGGAAGAGATAATGAGCCCATACTTTAAAGCTGGTTTATACAAGAGAATGCAGAACAAAAACATTTCTATAAGTCATTGAAGTGTTTTATTTATGCAGGGTTGTTTTAATTACTGTTATACCAGGTCTTTTTCCATATCTCTCAAAGTCTTGTGGAATTTGCCATTATGCTTAGTGAGTATTGCTTGAAGCCACTAAATAAAGGTGATATGAAGATAAGCAAAACACATTAGGAACTGTCAGGTTCGTTGTGAGTTGGGCATAAAAGTATTTTTGGATGAAATGGTAATTTCCTTTTCTTCAGCTGAGACCCACAGATTTATATGTGAAGTATAGGACTCAATTAATGAAAAATTAGCCCTTTAGAAGCTATCTGAAATATCTGGTTCCTCGTGTTCTCCACGGTGTTGGCTCAGGATATGAATTATTATCCTTAATAAGGTACCCATATGACTTGACTTAAATTATGATTTAAATTTGAAATAAGTGATGTGGCACTAGTTATGAATTGCAGCTTTGTTGCTGAGATTATTAAACTGCTACCATGACATCTGTGCAGCCACAGCTTCCATTTGCAGAGCATCTGCAGCCAGTCTGATCATCCCATGGAGTCACACGTTGCTTTATAATTTTGACCAGCTTAACTGAGGTGGAATAATTGAAGCTAATTTTTGTAGCATAGTCAAGCCTTTGATAGATTTAGAATGCTAAGGCTTTACAGCACCATGTATTTATGCTAGAGGGCACTCATATATTGCTCTGAGCACTGCCAGAGCCTGGCATTTGTAGAAGATGTATTCCAAAGCACGGTGCCAACAGTAGTTTCAGGGAGTGCTGTGAAGTAGGTGTGTACATAGATCCCTGTTTTACAGATGAGGAAACTGAGGCAGGAAGCTTAAGGTGTTTGACACAGATCACAGCAGGAGTTCAAGGATGCTTAACACAGGTATTAAAGGATAATACAGCATCCAAGACAACTTGAAAATTACTTTCAAAAAGGCCAGTTCGTTATATATATGCATCCATACATCTATGTCTGTGCAGATTAATTCTGGATGTGAATTTTTATTTTTAAAACTAGAGACTTTGCTTTCCTTTTCCAAAATTCTTTTGGAAGAGCACATAAAAAGCTATGTCTCTGTCCTTGACTCTCCAGGGAGAGAAACATAGCTCTTGTCTGCAGTCCCTATACAGTAACAGAGCATTTATTGACAGAGGCACAACATCATAGAATCATTTAGGCTGGAAAAGAACTTTGAGTCTAAACATAAACCTTACATTGCCAAGTAGGATGAATTTTACAGGCACATGAACCTCATAGGTCTCACAGCATAAGTCAGCTTGAGGAACTTTTAATTTTTTTTCATTTTTCCTATGCAGCAGGTATTTACTAGACTGAGAATTTCACTCCTTCATTTCCAGCTAAGTGTTCAGTGAAGTATTTCAGTGACATCTGCAAACATAAGGCATCATGAGATTTTGTCTCCTCCTTTCCATGCTGTTACACCTCTCTAAGAAGAGAAACCCATCTCTGAAGAGAGCTCCTGCCACTGAGAGTTCACAGCTTAGGAAGGAAAAGTCTGAGTAAGAACAGACTATGTCTATGTCATACTAGTGATTTGTCTATGGCAGGATAGAGGCAAAGTTTGTCTTGAAGGGGCTGGCAGCCAGATGTCAAGACTTCTTGTCTAGACACACTTCTCTGAATGACTCCACCAACCTGCATTTTTTGTGAGATGCTGAAAATCAACATTTTCATTTCCACAGTACGGCTCAATACATTCTTCACATCTTCCAGCAGTGTCTCTCAAGACTGTTTCATTTTGCTTGCTTTCTGTGATCATTCATACACATTTTAGAAGAATGTTTTCAGAAAGCAAATACCCTTCTACTCAACACAGATGGATTCCTGAAAAGTTCTGCTGTTATGTTACAGTGTGGATAGTGGATTTCCTCATGAGCATAAACACAATGAAGGGAGATATGTTAGGACTTACAGAATCCATACAGTTTAAACACACAGGGATATCTGTGGCATGAGGGATGAGAGGCAGGGAAAAAAATCAATGTAGGGTTTCCAGAGGAAATGCCAGATTTATAGAATAGATAATGCTTTCTGAAAACCCTGATCTGCTTTACCCAGGAGACTGTACCCCTGATTGCCTGTTTTGTCACCCCTCACCCTTGACTTGTTCTATTTTGCTTCATCTAAGATTATGCTATCAACTATGAGGATGCAACTCCTCAGAAAGAAGGAGCCAATTCTTCATCAGTCTTGGAAGCTCAGATCTTCTGGAGAACTGAATGATGTGAAATGTTCCTTCATGTTCAGTCCTGTCACTGCGTCCAGGAGACTAAACTTAAAATGGGAATATTTAACTGAGAATTCTTGGTATCTCTTTCTGAACAGTTCCGTTTTCATTTTCATCATCATCTTCCTCATGTGAAACAAGATCATTTAAGTTTGAGGGGTGGCAAAGAGTACAAAGAGTGCAATGATGACATTTCCCTGGTCAAGGTATTGAGAAAACACCCTGGAAATCAATGGATAAGTAGGGTGCTGCCACAGTCATGTCACAAATACCAATTTTCAGAAACCACATAGCAAAGAAATAGGTTTTGATATCACTGGTGCCACTCAAATAGGAAAACACAGCCATCACTGTGAGTCTTATTTGACCAACAGCCAAAGAGAGTTTTGAATAGTTGCTGTCAATGAATACCTCACAATAAACTTTAGCTGAAAAAAGAAAGGTAAAATTTAAATATATTTTTAAGAAAATGGCAATCTGCTTAGGGAAAATGGCAATCTGCTTAGGGAAAATGTAGGCAGGCTGGTTTTGTTGAATAAAGTATAAATTGTGAGTCACAGTTGTTCAGCTCTTGCCTGGAAGTCTCTTAGGATTTAAAGCAAGCTGAACAACTGACAATCTTGGAGGAATTCAAGTGTGGTTTTATAATATCTGGTTCAACAGACTGAACAGGATCACTCTCACTAGCAATTATGTGTTTCACCAAGCATCTGGAAGCTTCATTGAGGGTTATATTTTCCTGCAAGTGAAAGAGAAAGAGAGGTTGATTAGTCAATATTAATTAAACTTTGTTGCATATTTCCTGTGCATAATTAAACTTTTCTCTCAGACCTTATTAAACAGTTTTCAAAACTGACTATGTTAAATAGTGCATACTGAACTTTTGAAGTTGGTTAAGTTTAATATATATTATGATTCATATCTCTTTTAAAATGTACACAGACCTGATTTTAAATTACCTCAGTCTCTTGGTGATTTGATTGCTTCAATAAACTAAAAAAACAAATGCCAGAGAGCTGTGAAGACCAATGCCTGAAATAAAGCTCCAAAGACAATATTTTACTGCCTGATTAATGGTTACACACTTCGAAATGGTAAATTGCCTACTAGCAATTACAGCCATGTACAACACTTATTTTTTAAAGCCTTTCCCACAATTTCAGGGAGACTTCTGTATGCAATGCTCACAATGAAACCAGTTTCATTGAATAAATGATACAATCTCAAATTACTCACAAAACAGTAAAAAAGTTCTGTATGATTTGGAGTCCTGCCTTATTTCTTGTTGAGGCTGACTCCAGTACACTGCATCTCCAATGCACTGCTTCAGAAGAGATATATCACCACTGGTTTCATTTGTAGGACAGAAATCCTCACTTCAGAGTTTTAAAATGAAAGCTAAAGCACATCTTTTCCTACATGTGCCTGATATCAACTGCACATTTAACTTGCAGAAGCCCTTACCCTGTTTGTAGAAAAAGTAAAGTTGAAACAGCCTGATCAGTGAGACACAGCACAGCATAGAAAATAAGCAGTAGTGCTGAGCAAAAATTTTATTTTTGTTTTTAATAACAGCCATCAATATGTTTGGAATGAAAAGTCAGGCTTTCTGGCACAAAAGGCACTCTTCTAGTGTAACTATTTGCATTGATTACTTATTTAATAAGGAAGGAGATAGAAACTCCACTATAGCTTCAATCTTCTAGGAAATTGTATCATATGTATCCATATGGAAATGCATACCAATATATAGGCATACATTTGTGTATATGTATACAATACTCTTGCTCAGTAAAGATAATGTTTTATTTGCAGCCTAAGATTACCCAGGTTTTCAAACTGAATCACTGACTCATAGAATAGTTTTGACTGGAAGGGAGATTTAAATGCCATCTAGTCCCAGTTCTCAAGCATGTCAAGTCCCTCTGGATGGCAATCTGGACCCTGCTGTACTGAGGCCAGAAACTAGCTATGAAAGAAAGAAATGTATGTGTTTTAGTAAAGAAGACACATTTATAAGAAAATCAAAAGCTAAAGGAATGGATTCTGTGAGACCAACTTTGTCCAATTCCCTTGAAATCTATGGTAAAACTCCACAAATTCCGTTGTCCATCCCTTTGCACCATATTAACAGGCTGAAATCTGTGGATCTAACTGAAAATGTTAATTAGTGCAAGATTTCACAGGTTTCTTCAAGGTACACATGAACTTAAATATTGTGTGTGTAAAGAATATCAGTAAGTTGTAAACCCCCAATACTTTAGAAAGTATTCTTAATGTCTCTAAATTATTAATTAGAAAAGTTATGTACATAGTCACCTCTAAAAAGTAATATTGAACTGGGAATCACCTCTGTACTGAGATGTTAAAATTCTGCTGTATCACATGGCTCTGTCAGACCAGACTAGAAAATTCCTCAAGCATACACTGAAAACCCTTTTCAGACCACTGTGAAATTTTATTAGCAAAAAAACAGACAATGAAAAATATCTCTCAGTGCTTAGAAAGTTGAAGTCAAAACAGGATTGTTAAATGCACAAAAACAGAAATGTAAAAGTCTTTTATGTTGTGTTTGTTTTTACTCATGGACTGGTGAGCATTTCATTTGCCCATGTGCTGCTTCTGTGTTTAAATGGCAGCTTGTGTCTATTCAATAATGTCTTAGAGACTATTTAAGATTCTGCCCAAGTTGATTAATCTTCAGATGTATTAACAGCAACCCTCTTTTTCAGAGGCTACTATTTTACAGCATTGGGAAAGGGGGAAGGAACCAAGCCCACAAAAGCATAAAATGGGTATAGGTGGACATCCCTCATCCATGCTGGTGATATATAGAAGTCCACATGCCAGACATGAGCCTAAAAATGCAGAAGAAAAAACTGCTCCAGACAGTACTCAAACAAGAAAATTGAAAAAAGACGGAAGGAATAAAAAGCCCTCTCCTGAGTCTAGAGAGGCAGTTTCCCATCCTTAACATTTATATGACCTGTTTAAGCTGTGTGGATGACAATTTCAGCTGGGGTACAAGGGGAGGAAGAAGAACGGTGATCCTGGCAGAGAGCATAGCGAGTTTTGAGTTTGTGTCTAGCTCCAGCCTGCTCCTGTGGTTCAGATGACAACTGGCACACAGTATGGATGAGAAGTAATATGTTACATCTCCTGCTGCAAGGAGTCTGTAGTCATGCCAACAAAGCAGCTCCTGCTGTCCCAGATCCCTGCCTTGACCACTTCCTTTCTGATGCTACTATAGCCTTTTGTTACAACCTTAATCCTGCGGCATCCTAGACCTGCAGATCAGACATTGCTCTATTCTGGTCTGACTAATGAAATATTGATTTCTCCACCTCTCCTTCTATAGTGTGTTTTGCAAAAGAAAAATCTATATTCTGCTAGGAAGTGAAAGAGCTACAGACAGTAGAAGTTGATCTGCTATCCAAACACAGACATCCAGAGACCTGGTGATTTTAGAGTGCATGAAGTGTTGAAAGGCAATCAAGGGGAGGAAAGAGAAAAAAGATAAAGTGAAAATCCACTCAAACACAAAGAAACCAACAATCAGAGCATAAGATTGGACAGAGAGGAATAATCACAGACACCCTACTATTGGTATTGAGACATGGAAATACCTCAATTATACCTAAAACTAAAAGTAATTATGTTTCAAAAAAGCAAGAAAATATGCGTGAGACAGTGGAGTGAAAAAATATCTTTCAGTTTGCCTCTATGTTGAAATGCCATGAGTGTCACTTCCCATATGGCTTTGTCCTGCAAAAGAACACCTCAGGAATCGCAATGATTCCTGAAGTTCAGACTTATTTTTACTTTTGTTTTTATTTTTATTCCTCTCCTCTCCTCTCCCATCCCCCTCCCCCTCCCCTTTCTCAAAAGGAGAAAATGCAAAGCCACATGAAACTTGGTACAGTGTGTGGTAGCTAGTTGGAAAGTGGAAGATGGCATAGGATGAATTCTTCACATGATAAAGTAAGAACGCAACACTTCTCAGGGAAACTCTCCTAAGAGAGAACTTTTATTTCAAGACCAAAAAGCATCATACTCATATGATGGTGTCTTTATCAGTCCTGTATCCCTGATTCAGCATGCCAGCCTTTATAAAAGCCTTTCCTGAGCATCTTGCCTTGCCTCCCCTGAGGTGCCTAGGCCATTTCTGTGTGGCTCAGTAAGCCCCAGCATCTGAGACACTATTCTATCAGTGCAAGAGCTGAGTTGTGAATCCATCTCTGATTTATCCTACATCAACCTGCAAAAATCTGCCAGACCAAGGACCTTAACCCTGCTCCTGTGACAATGCCTGACTGCTTATGCCAGTCTTTCTCCTGGCCTCATCAAGAAAGAATGCAAAAGTGAAAATCAGAACACACTACTCTTTATTCTGTTACCAAACAAAACAAGGCAAAGAAAATAACTCTGAGTAATCTCTGAAATCCAGAAAGGAACACTGGAGGACATTAATGAAATTAGTGTTTGCTTTGTAGATAAATCTTATTAATAGCTATACTTTCAAAAGGCAGTTTTATGGAAAGGATAGCAACCGAGGGCAGGGAAAGAGAGCTGCATTATTTAAAAT
>VWYI01010184.1:17160-57374 GCA_013399455.1 Anthoscopus minutus | reverse complement strand
CCCATCCCGTGAACAGTGCCCCTTGTTTTTGCATTCCTTTCCCTGTTTACCACCTCACTGCTTGTTTGGTCTTCCATTCTCAGGCAGTTTCAAGGACACTGCCTGCCTTGCTTTGAGCCAGGTTGGGCAAACAGGCTTCATACAAAACACCATGTCCTTGTTCTGCTAGAATTTTTCCTACAGTGTGGAATGTCTCCTGGCCTGGGGTTATGCCGTGGGCCTGATAGCACTGGAAGAAATGAGCTGCTGTGGATTGATGAGGTCTTCTTTAGTATGTCCTGCTGGGGCAGAGCAGCTGCTTGACCATGCTGCTGTGGTGGGATGGCCCAGAGAGCTGGAAGCATTGTCCTGGGAGCTGTCCTGTGGCACAGCCTCCACAGCAGCAGCTCTGCCCAGTGTGGTCTTGGTGCTCATTAATGGAATCACTTAACTAATGGTTGTTTCTGTTGAGAGGGCTGCCTTTAGCTGCTGGTAAGGTCTCTCTTGTTTCTGGGTGGAAGAATGCTTAATCTGCCTTTCCTGGGGACAGGAAGGCAGTGGCTGCTGACAGTGCTGAGGGGGAAAGTACATCTCCAATGAAGGGGAGCTGGCCGCTAGCTGGAACCTGGAGAGTACCAGCCTTCAAAAATAACTACTTGTCTCAGTGTCAGAAAACCCTGCTGCCTCCTAGAAGAAGGTTCTCCTAAGAGAAGCTGAAATTGGCTGGTCTTGGTCTTGGCTTTATCTTGACTTCATGAATTTCATGTTATTTTACATTCAAGGTGGCTTCTGCTAGTTACTCTGCACAGTCATTGGCACCATTTTGCAGAAGGTTTTGGCATATTGAGTTGGTTCTGGGGGCTGCACTTAATGTGTGAAATTTAATTCTTGATCTGTCTTTCACCTTACAACATTTGTAGAGGTAACTGTGAAACTTTAGTAATTCTGGGAACTTCCCACATGAAAGCTCTCGTTTTACTCCATTAGAAGTGGTGTCCCATGCCGTGTCCTGTGCCTGAATTACTGCCCAGAGGGCTATGGCTTGCGTGAGAGGTAATTATAATACTTGTAATCCAGGACAGTTACATGTTCTGGTTGTCCCACTTCTACTGGATGCCTCGTATAAGTTTCCATCATCTGTTCTTTGCCCCGTTGTAAGCTGGCTATGGTGGGCGGGAGGAGAAAGAGAAATTTCCGCTCACCCCAGCAGCAGATTTATGCAGTTCCCACAGTTAATTTGCATCTCTGCAAAATGAAATGCAGTCTTGCTGTTGGTGCCAGAGGAAACTTCTGCCTTCTTTCTGTTCTTTTGGTTTCTACACATGCAAGCTCTCAAATACACCCCAAAATATAGCTACAGGCTAGATGTAGGCTTTTCTTATGCCCTTGGCAGCTAGAGAATCTGTCCCCTTTTGGTGGTGCTTCAGCTACTGTGCAGCTGCTGGTGGATGCATGCAGGGCAGGAGCTGGGGATCTGTGCAGGGGGAAGGGGAAAATCCAGACTTAGGGTGAGACATGTAGGTGGAAGGGGAGCACTGAGTCAGGACACTTGAGAAAATGAGTCCTGTCTTGAATTTATGGAAATTTTCTTATCTCTCTTACTGGATTAAGTGTAGTGATCTCTTCTACAGAAAGATCACAGAGGATTGCTACACTGTTCACTGCAGTTTTCATGTAGATGGTAACACGAAGTTAATGAGAGTAAGTGTGATTACCCGAAACAGGAGTTATTCTTTTAGCACTCTAAAAATAACCAGCAACTGTATACTAACTTGAATATAAGGTTAGTGATACCTTCCATTCCAGTTTGAATAGAAAGAGATAAACTTTGGCAACGGGACATGAACAGTTTCTCCTCTGTGTAGTTTTTCCTTTTACTTATGAGCACATTTTTCTGTGTAGGTGAGGAATGGTACTCATCTTGAAAGCACTTGCTTCTGCAAACCACAGAGCTGTTGTTGGGGCATGCCAGGGAATTCTGCAAATACGCTGACTGCTGAAAAATGGTAGTAATTAAGCAGCCCTTGAAAAATTGCCTGTCAGAAGACTGAATTTGTGTTTTTAAACTGACCAGTGAGAGCAAACAAAGCTAACTTTTAATTTTGACTTACCTTAGTTATTGAATAAATGACAGCATTCCCTCAGCCTAGTAATTTGTCAGTTTAAGGAATGCATTTCTTTGTTGAATTTCTGCTGTTAGGTAATTAAATAAGGCAAACTTCATCTGCAGAAGCTGGATTTCAGCAGATAGGTTCACCCTACAACTTGGTTTTCTTTTTTTCGTTGTATAAATAGTGAAGCTTGGCTGATGACATGCACAGAGTCCATGTTCAAAAATGCTGCCAGTATGGGCTGTTTTGCTTTGACAGACTTAGTATCAAGTTGGTTGTTAAATATCCTCAGTTTTATTCCACCTGTGTGCCATGCGATTGTGGTGGTCCCAATAAAAGTAAGGATTGAACTTTATCGCTGAACTGTCCATTTTCATCCTGAAATGTAAATTTATTAGGTGTGTGCAGTGGTTTTTTATGTACTATATTTTTTTTGTTTCTTTTTCTTTTAAGAAAAAATTCAAAGTCTCTGACAGACACATTTGTCTCTGCTTTAGCTTTTGCTCTGCCCCTCTGGAATGGGTTCTGGTGTACTGTTGCCAGTGAGATGGTCCCCATAAGCATATATGTGTGTGCTGCCAGGCTTACTCTGCTAGCTCTGCTCGCAGCCTTTTTCATGCTGCTTTCTGGTGGATTGCTGCAGGGAAGTGCTCTGGACAAAAATCAGGATTTAGAGGGTGGGCCTTGTGTAGAGACTTCCGTCTGTAGGCTCTAGCACCTTGAAATGTTTGGAAACACTTTTCTTCCACCCCGTCTTGTGATAAACTTCTGTAGGGTTCAGGGTGCCACTGTTGGCACTCAGCATGTGTTTAGTTAGAAAAATAAAGAGGGCTCTGTGCTTAGGCCTCAGAAAGGAGCACTGCAGGAAGGCCATCCTTGCACTGCCACACCCAAGTGGGTGACCTGGATGCAGCCCCAGCACTCCCTCCTTGGCTCTGTGCTACAGATGTGTCACATGAGGCATGGAGGCCAGAGCTCTGCTGGCTGCCAGGGGGTGCCAAGGTCCTCAAGTGACCACCAAAATGTCACTCTTGTTTCTAGAACAAGATTAAGTGGGTCTTGCCTATGAAGAACTGGTAGTTTCTGTTCTCAGACCTCAATTCCAGCATATCAGGGCTACTTCAAAAAGGAAAAAAAATACAAAATAAATGCTTTGGTATATTTTGGCTAATATAAAACACTCTTGACTTATAAATAACCTGCTGAAGCATCAGGCCTGCTCTTTGGGGCTACTGCAAGCTTGAACATCTCCTTTTTGCCTGCATAATGAAAGTTGTTTTTCAGACTAAATATTAAAAATAAGAAAAACAAACTCAAAAAATCTCCAGTTGTTTTGAGCCAATTTTTTATTTGCTAGCTCAGATCCCTTATAGAATATCAAAGCAAACAAGTAATATGCTACTCTCTAAAACGCTTCTTTCCCTCTCCCTTAACCCCGGTCTGCTCCTCCCCATCCCGTAGGATGCCTTCTAGGCTCTCGAGGAGGGAGGGAGGAACACATCTCCGAGCTGTGGCAGCCTCCTAGGGTGGACCTGTACCAGAGGAAAAGACTTCACTGCTGGTCTGTTATCTCCCTCTTGTGGACAAACTTCTCTCTCCTTCCTATGAGCAGGTGAGGTTGCAGCAGGATGTGCGGTTTGGCACAGCTCACAACTGTAAATTAATCGCTAGGCAAGCATGTTATATACTAATTACTAAAGCACACTGGGTTTCCCTTCTCTGAGGGTGTAACTTTGTAGCGTGAACCAACCTCAAATCAGCCCTGTGAATGAATGCTGCTGCAAAGAAACCATCATTACATTTACATTTGACAAAGCAGAACTGAAAGTTTTAGCACTGCCTTTCACATTTTGGCTGTCACTTGCTCCTTTTTTCTATTGCTAATAAATTGCATTTTAGAAACTGAAATACTACTGATTTATAAAACTGTTTAAGTTTTGGGTAACTTAACAAGGAGGAGAACAAATTTTTGTTTAAAAATACGTATCTGAACACTGCAAGAACAGTAACTTCAGATTTCCCCGTGTTTTAGACAACTTTTTTGGTGCTGTCTTACATATAAGCAAACCAAATAAATCCAACCCTTGCTTGTACACCTGCTCTGCCTCTGAAGCAGCACTGCCAGGATCACCTTGCTGAAAGCCTTGCCCTTCCTTTAATGGCATCTGTGGTTGACATAGTTGACCATCTTAAATCTCTTTTGATTGGAGTTTTGAAGAGGAGTTCTGAGCCAAAGACAAGTGATGGAATTTTGCTGGCAACCCAGTATAGTTTCATAAATTCCACCAAGTGTGGGCAGCTCTTGCCCATAGTTTAGAAAACTTGCCCTGGTTAACTGTTGAGATTTGTTTTCATATCTCTGAATAAGTCCATTAACGAACACAAAATTTTCCACTTTAGGTAATTTATTTTAAATCAAGTGCACTTAAAATGTGTCCTTTCTTTTTTTGTATCTGTTGGCCTCCCTGGAATGCAAAAAGCCATGGGAGAGGAGACTGTGAACCAGTCCTTTGGGCTGGGACTCTCTAGTCTAGCATTGACCAGAAAGCAATGGCTTTCACTCTAGGGCTCCTCAGTGCTATTAAGAGGCTTTTCTAGTTTGTAAAGAAGCATCCTAGAAATTGTATGTAAGAAAAAATCATAAATAAATAAAATAAACAAGCCTATAGTCATGGGGAGGGAAGTATGATGGATGGGAAGAGAGCAGTCTTCAATGAACTCAGGTCTTTGCACTGCTCTAGCTGGTTTTTTTGGCTTAGAGCTAAGAATCCTTCTTTTGGAAAAGGCAGATACACTCTCCTGGAGTGACATTACACTGAGACATGAAGCCAGGAGGCAGAGATGAATCATTGCAGTCACAATGTCCATGGTACAGTACAGCTTTCTATCTTACCTGTCTCTGAGAGTGCAAAAGGCTTTTTGCTGGCTCTGACAATGATGTTTGTGAGTGATACAGGAGTAAGAGGACTTAGCCTCTGCTCTTAGCTAATACTCCATACAGAATTTATGCTTAAGGCCTTAAAGGCCCTTGAATGAATGTGTTCATTGTTCACTGCATATTTATGCATGTTTTAGCTGTTTTGGTAGAGGGAAATAATACCAGCTTACACTCAATGCCAACACTGTATAGACGTATATTCTGAAGCTAAGCTCACTGTTTTAAAAGGTAGATAGTTAACCAGCTAAGTAAGATCAAACACACTCGTTAAAATACCCATCTAATAACTCAGAGCTTTGTGTTGGATCAGTACATGGTTAGTTTAAAAGCTGCTTCTCTTGGAATTGGCTCAGGTTTTCCAAAGGAGCACCTTGACAGAGGAGTAAATCTTTTGGGGAGTCTGGAATCTGATTATCTATCTAACATTATCTTTGTTGTTGCTTTTATTTACTATTCGGAGAAGGGACAGATGCTTTACTGTAAAAACCTGCCATAGGTAGAAATTAGTGTTCTAGGATAAATACGAGATTATTTGAGCTAAAGAGCACCAGCAGCATTTGGTGGTTGGGCAATGAATGCACATGCAAAACCTGCATAAATATTGTCGTTCCTTTAGTGACATTTCCTCTGAAGCCAAAGCAGTTACGGTCATAGCCAGCAGTGCTTTCTGATTCATGCATTCACTGCAGTGTGATCTGCTCTCATGCCTGGGGTGTTTCTCCAGCTTCCTGGGCATTAGATTTTTCCAGCTCTCAAAGCTTCTTGGGAACAAGCTCTCAACCCTTAGCGCTGGTTTTTGGATGGGAAGAGACTGGAATGTGGATCGGGGCTGTGTGAGACCCACAGTGGGCTCTGGCTTAGGATCAAGTCCTTGACAGCTGTGACACTGTCACACTGACCTTCTGGTAGGAGAAGAGGATGCTGGGGATAAACTCCTGACACCTGTTTAGGGAGTCAGGTTGCCTAGATACAGTGACATCTGCCTGCTAAGGGGTATTCAGTGCTCCCCTGGGCTGGGTGGATGGTCTGTAGTGCTGAGCCACTGGATTAGCCTCACACACGGGCCTCCAGGTGCCCCTGGGCTGGGTGATCTAAGGTGGAGCAGCCTGAAGTTCAGCATAACCACCTTGCCAAAGGAAATACATGGTGATACTTCCTGGTGTGGAGAGTGCTCCCTGCTCATAAAGCCTGGTCAGGTTGGCTGATCTTGCACTGGAGGGGGTGTGTGAGTAGCAGCCTGCCTGAGGAGCTGCTGTTTCCAGCCTCTGCAGGCAGCCAGGCAAAATCAAGTCTGTCTCAGACAACTTTGTATGTTCTTCTTGTTCCACTGCACAAGCTGTTAAGGATATGGGTTTTTTCAATCAACAAAGACACTTCCTCTTCTACATGTAATGATGGCTACGGCTTTTTCTTTTCCCTGTTTTGTCCCCATGTCCTTCTTATGCTTCCTCTCAGTACAGGTTCCATGTTCTGCTGAGGGGGAGCTCTTAAACTCTATTCCAGAGAGGAGAGTTGTTTGTGGAAATAGACAACTAAATCCTTTTTCCTGGAAAACCAGGCTGGGGTTTTGAAACAAAACCAATTTATTCAGCAATCCTTTTGTCATAATTCCCTGGCCAGGCTCTGCCTTCAGAGCTACGGAAGAGTGGCACAGGCCGAAGCAAGGCACATCAAGGTAAAATGTTTCTGAAGTGAGACTTCTTTGTGTTCACAGTGAGTGATCATGTATTGTTCTTGTCCTGCAAGCTTTAACAGACAGGAAGATATTTAATATGAATAATAGCCTCTCCTTCTTCAGCTTTGACTCACAATGTTTGAGTTTCCTCCCCCGAGTTTCCTCAAGGAGCTGTTTCAGCCACAGACGCTTTACATATGTGGGAAAAGCATGTGGTAGGAATGGAGCACCTTAGCTTTCAAAAAATTTACTATTTTTTTTCTATTGTCAGTGCAGCTTATGAATGTATTGTTTCTCTTATGAGAGAGAGGACATAAAACTTAGAAAAATATAAGTTTTCAAAGTCAGTAAATCAGTTACTATCAGAAACATATTTTTAGCAGCAAGATCAAAGAATAAAAAACATCCCTCAAGCACAATGCTCCCTTCTCTTCTACATCAAGCCCCGAGGATCTGCCCATCCAGCATAACCTTTCCCAAATGTTCATTCTTGCCTGCTAAGGAAACAGCACTGGTGGGACTTTACTGGCTGCTTGTCAGTACTATCCCAAAAGCTTTTGCATCTATTGCTCAGTTGTTGCATGTGAGCAGGAAGTAGAAGACCTCCAAATATGCAGGAGAAACTGAGCTGTGAGGAACATTCTCACTGGAAAGAAGACCGGGAGGAGGTCTCTTTGGCCAGAGGCTGCTGCATGCCTGCATCAGCCACCCCTCTGTCTGACCCTGTGTGTGCAAACCAGGCACCTCAGGGTGTGTTGGAACATGTAAGTGAGGGTATCTGGCACAATGGGAGGGTGTAAGGGCATGGGGGTCTGTCTGAAACTGGGCTTAGTTCTGCTGGGCAGGGAGCAAGGTAACTGTGTGGTGTGAAAGGAAGTCAAGGAGGGGACTAGCACAGAGAATGTGTCGTTCTAACTGTTGGCAAAAGGGCATAGACTTCACCAAAATCCAAGTAAATAGGAAAATCAAAGATCAGAGAGCTAAGACTTGGATTTTTTTTTTTTTTAGCAAAAGTGTTACTAAAGCAAGGTTACCTCTTCCTTTCCCCTTCACAAAGATTTCACCTTGATGCTTAATCTTTCCCATTAAAACTGTAATGGTCTTCTACAGCTTGAAGAAAATGCTGATCATCCACTTGCCCATGAGTTTCAGGGGTGACTGCAGCTCTGAGAACATTTATCCCATCATTTGATGTTGGGGCTGCTAAAATTCAGAGTTGTCCCATATGAGGACAATGCAAGCTACTTTTTCAGTCTTTCTATAGCGTTAATAATAATCAATTGACATTAGAAAATAGTGAGAAATTTCTTCTCTACAAATCTCTTCAGTTTAAGCACTCATTCAATATTCCCAGCATCCTTCTGCCCTGCTTCCTGCATCACTCTGAAGCTTCTGCCTGTGACCTTTCCTAGGCCCTTCAGTGCCTTGTTAAGGGCATGGGGATAGATGTATAATACGTTTTCATTTTTTACCTAGTACTTTCTTCTTGATATGTGTTTGGAAGTTGTACAGCTGTTTAACTTAAAAGTTACTGATACTTTTCAACTTCAGGTAAATAGTTGTTCATGAGGGCAAGACTGAGAGGATGGAAGCTGGAGTCAATAAAGGGATGGGGCAGGAATTAACTGATAAATTAGCTTTTGTTTGCTTGTGTGGGGAATGATGTTTTGTCAGAATGGAGGTGTGGCTGAATGGCAGGTAATGCCCTGGGAGTGGGGTGTAGCTAGGACAACAGCCTGCGTTATTCGGATTGCTCTGTAACTGCTCCTTCTGGATTTGGGCAAGAAGTTACTAAAGTAACTGAACAACACCCACAGTGAGAGGTTCAACATGCAATTCAAAGTGTTCAGTATGTCACAAGGTGCTATTGTCTTCTGTATGAGATGATATCTGTGTTTTTGCATAAGCACTGATTTTGCTGTAAGCAACCTGGGATGCCGCATAGGCTGCAATAAAAGAATTTGAGTTAAGACTACATGGAATAGAAACTCCAGTTTAACTGCTTTTGATAGAACCAGGTTCAAAGGGCCAACATGTGGTAATGGATCCCAAAATGTGCAAGGGTTGTGCTCTGAGAGAAAGAATGTAGAAAATATAATCTGGTTTCTTGCTGTCCATCTGAGCAGATGTGTGTTAGTACTTTTTTAAGCAAATTCTCCAGGAAGTTCAAAGCTGGAACTCAGCCAGCCTGTGCTTCCAAAGAAGATAAGTTCATGAGCATATTGAAAGGAAATGGGAATTTGGTTATAGCAATAAAGTTACTAGGTAGGTTTTTGAATATATCTTAAAGTAAATATTATTTAACACCCAGTATTCAGTGTTGAAATGGGATTTTTGGTGAGACTATTGACAGTTTTGAAAAAACCTGTGAATAAATTCACATTCAGCTTGCATTTCTGGTGTGATACACATGGCTTCAGCCATGATCAAGTGATTATTCAGCTTCATCTATTGCAAGCCTACCAAATGCTGTGCTAGTATCTTCAGAAATACTTTGGACTATTCACCTGAACAAAATGTCTATTGTTTTTCCTTAGGGATGAAGAAAAAGCTAATATTTCAGGTAATAAAAAAAAACTGGAAGCAAGCATTGTTTTAATCCACAGTGAGGCAGTCATGGTTTACCAAGCGTGTTTTGTTTTAATCCATTTAATATGTATACAGGGATGAAATGGAAATTTTCCAATATATACCACTATTCCAGGGAGAATTGTTTTGAAACTTTTTCACAAGTGTAAGTTACATCTTTTTAGTAGTACTGAGTGTGGGTTTCTGTCCATTTTGTTAGGAAAGTCTGTTGACCATATGTTTTGACTCTATTAATTGTGGGGAAATATTGATTGTGTACCTTGTTAGTGAATTGCTACTTAGAGTAGGTTTTCATTTGAAAAAATGGCTGAACAGGGCCATAAAGAAATGCCTCACTGAGATGCTGGGCACTGCTTGCTGGGGGTGTAGGGGTACAGAATGTGCTGCTTCAAAGTAGCTCTTTGAAGGTATGTAAGGGAGAAAGCTCTCGGCACAATTGCTGAACACAGGTTCTTGGGAAAAACTTGTAAAGATCCTTTAATGGAGAGACTTAGAGGGGACAGGCACAATGTTTCTGCAGGTCAACTTTAATCTTTTAGTAGCGAGTCAATATTAGCATCCTACTTGAATGGAACTATTAATGGGAGAAGCTGCATGTGCCTCTCAGAAGAATGGGGAGAGAAGGAACTTTAATCTAAAATCCCTGGCTAAGTAATAGCGAGGCATCCCAACTTAGCTATTTGCTGCAGTCCAATTTTGTCAAGAAACAGACACTTGCTGAAAACTCACACAGCATCCTTCAGCCCTGTGCCTTGTTCACATTAGGCTTTGTCTTCATTTCCTCAAGCCAGCACATTTTAAAACTTGCCTGGGTTTACTGCTGCAAAGAGACTCTTCTGTTATACAGCCCTGGCTCGAGTGTGAGTGCCTGTCTTGCTTCACTCTCAGTTGCAGTTTAGAGCTGTGGTTGGCCTTTCTCCAGTAGATCCGCTGTCCATATTTTAAGGGTGGACATTCAAATATGTGCAAGCTGGAAATAATTGTTGAAATGTTTTTTTCAGTGAAAAAGAAATAGATGCAGCATAAGGTTATTTGCTTGCACAAGAATTGCAGTGTTCAAGTGGACAGTTTCAAAACTACCAACTTGTATATATTAATATGAATAGTTTTAACTTGGTTGAGTATGAACTATGTCAGATTATTTCCCTGTATTAAAAATATACATGGCACAAGATAGATATATTTTCATGAGACCATATGTCTGATTGCTTGCTGCTTCCAAGCTGTAGTCTGTTTATGCTCCAGCACCTCCCTGAGAAGTGTGCAGTTGCCCTCCATGCCCATTTTGTGTTGCCTTCAAATAACAGTGTTTCTGGGCAAGCAAAATTTCCCTGGCACCATGCACAATATGGAGTTGAGCTCTTCTATTGCCAGCTTTTTGGAGGAGAGACCTGTTCCTTCTATTTATATCCAAGGCATCTGTTAACATAAAGTGTCTGCTAAACTACTGTGTTTTACAGGAAGACCTGGTTTTTCTGATGTAGAGCTGGGACCTTGGGATGTTGTGCAAACAACGTGAGCTGGTCCCTGTATCAAGTGTTTGTAATCTAATATTAGAAACATAGAGCAAATTAGGAGGGTATCCACTCACCAGTGTGATTATTTTATTGCCAGAATACAAGAAAAAATTCCTCAAAATGACATGTTTTAAGAGTGTTTGGCATGAAGAACCATGATAAAGAATCCACATTTCTGGCTATAAAATTAGTTCTGTGATTCAAAGTACTACATGGCTGTGTCTTGTGAAATGTATCTGTTCTAGTAATACCTCGTTCTAATAAAGTAGAAAGCACTGAAAACTGTCAGAGGGTCACATGGACTGGACAGTTGCCATATGGTTTATTGGTATTTACTCACTTGACTCTGACATAGTATACTGCTAATTGGCAGGCAGGCAAATGAATTGGCAATAACTCTTTCTGCAGTGTTCTTGACAGCATGCAAGGGGATAGGAGAGGGAAGGAGAAGCTGCAGTAATATCTTGCCTAGGGCAAAAATAACAGGACAGAAATCCCAGAAATCAGAGCTGAAAGAATAAAGGAAACTTCAGAGGAGGAAAAGCTATGTGTGCAGAAAGTTCCATTGCACTGAGAGCAGCTTGAGAGAAGGAATTGGAAACAACCTTCCCCAATCTCCAACACACTTAGTTTTATAATATCTTGTGTCGGGATCTCTCCTGGAAAGCAGTGGGGAGCCTTCTACATGAAAAAAAGGGCTCTAAGCCTGGAGCTGTGACTAGTCCAAGTTAAAAACAAGGATTTGTTTGATTTTTATGTTGTCCTCAGGGTTGTCACATATCCATGCCTGCTTTGTCTTTTTCTTACACTTGGATTTAGTGTGCAGCATGGAGAGCCCTCTAAGCTAAAATGATAGAAGCCAGTCAGGTTCTCTTTCATGCCTCTTAATTATGCTGCTTTTGGGTTTTGAGTGGCATCCTTCAGTAATCACACTAAAATCAAAGGTGAAATTTGATAGTACTCTGGGAATGCAGCCTTAGACTCAGGATACAAATTGCTACTTAAATTTGAAAACTGAGAACCAGCTGCATTTGGTAGTTGTCTCAATGTATGTTGCTCAGTATCTTATTGGGATTTGGAGCATGGAGAGCTTAACATGAATGCAGTTGGTGCCCAGTGGGACACTCACTCACTTCAGTGCTGAAGAGGTTTAATGGAACCCAGCCTTCTTTCCTGGAAAGAAAAGCAAAACCCCCCAAGTTCTGCAGGTGATAGTGACTTATTTAAGATAGAAAACAGCATAAAGGATAGATACTTCACTGTGGGTAAAGAAATTAAGACTCCCCAAACAAATCAAAGCAAGAAACAAAACAGAGAAACACAAGAAGGTTTTCGGGGACTTTCCAGGAATTTCAGTCAACAACCAGAAATCCAGATGTGTAACAGCACTGTATTCATGTGCTAAAGAAAATATTTTTTATAGAACAAAAGGGAAAACAGTGGTTTGAATTGGTCTCCTCAAATCATATGAAATGCTTAACTTCTGGTTCCAGCATTTGAATATGACTGCCAAAACCTCGTAATGTCTGTCCATTATGATGGCTGCCACTGTTCTTGTTCATTCTCCTTTATCTCAGGGAGGAAAAAAATGTAGCTGTTTTTTTAGTGAAATTTGATATATTGTTTTGGGAAGCAGTAAGGAGAGATTAGATGGAGGGTAGGATGGAGGGTGACTACTTTATTTACTGCCTCAGACACTACTACTTGCTTATTTCATGACTATCAGACTCGCAGAAGGAAAGCAGGGCTTAAGGAAAGAAATAACTTCACAGACATAACAGGGCCCAGAAGATTACACTGAGTTACTTTAAATTTGATTAAACTCATGCCAGTATATTGCTTTCAGATACTCTGTTCAAGAGGAAAGAGGTTTAAAAAGTGTAAGGAATTTGGGTCACAAATTAACATATATTTTTCCCACTGTTCTCCTTCCTCTCTGGTTAATAAACTGTAGCACGATTTGGAGAATTCATCATGTCCAAGAACTGCAGAAATAGCCCATATTAAAATCTAGTGACTCTTCCATGCAAAACACACTGTTTGCGACATTCTTTCTGCTTTATCTCAGCTACCAGCTGTGTAACCTCTATGAGAAAGACTCTTACTGAACATAACTCTACAGGTGATGTGCTCATTTTCCGCTGCTGCTATTCCCTGGTTTTTCCCACCAAGAGCATTACTAAAATAGATATCTCCATAATGATGGCTTCCATTTTAACTCTCAACAACATAAATGCAAAGGAATCTATTTTATTTATTCTTCTAGTATCTATTAGTAAAAAGCTGTAATAGGAAAATGCTTGTGATATGTCACAAATTTACCCAATATATCTTTTTTTTAGGTATTTTATTCTCCCAATACCTCTCCACAATAACTGGACAAGAGTAGGGTATGTAAGTCCAGCTGAGGTTGAAGTGGAGACTTGTGGCAGAGGATAAACTAAGCTCAAGTCTGTCATAACAGAAGCAAATACATTTACCTAGATTTGAAAAATAAAAAAAGTTTCAGAATTGCTTCTTATTGTTAGAAGGTGCATCTTGGATGTTTTCCATTAGGCAAAAGCATAAGCTGGTGTTAATGTGGGAGGGAGTATAAGGAAAGGAAGAAACAAAAAACATTTTTCACAATCCCTAGAAAGATTTAAAAAAAAAAGCATTAATGCACTAGGGGGAAAAGTATGAAGAAAGCACACACAGCTGCTATTACGAAAACTATGCAGGGCTGATCAGATGACAAAAATGTTGGAATATGCTTCAGGGACTATAACAGCATTGCTGAAGGAAATCTGGTAGAAGTTCCATAGGTAAGCTGGAGATTTGGTTGATGAAAAAATGTTCTGCTGATGCACTTTGAGTTATAAAATAATGTTCAAGCTCTCCCTCTTTACCTAGGGAAGTTCTTACTGGAATTTAGATGAGTTTCTAGCATGAAAGAAAACTGTAAGTAATGCTAATGTTTGCATATTCTGGTGTACAATTTTGGTTCCCCTTTATGGGCAGAATCTCCAGATCCTGGGAATCTGGGAAATTCAAGTCCTATCATACTGGCATGGAGTCAAGGGCTTTGTCATTCACAGAGGAAAGCACTTCTACATGCCCACTGAGCAAAGGCAAGGGTTATGGGAAGCATGGCTTTTCTGTGCACTCACGGCTGACTGTCACCCAGAAATGGGAACAGCCCTTCAGAGCTGGGGCTGCAGGTGGCTGTGAGGTGCAGGTCCTGACAGCCCTGTTGCAGTGTCCTGGGAGGGAAGTTGCACATTTTGCAGGGGATAATGAGTTTTCTGCAGTGTTGTTGTGCATAGATTCCAGTGCATTCTAATACTTGCCTCTCCAGCACAGGAGGCCTGTAGGAGGAATAGACAGGATTCTTTTTATTAGATGCAAGTTTTCACTTGTTGAATTAACTTATCTAAAAGAAAATTCAGAAGTCAGGAGGGAGTGGGAACAAATCAAAATTCAAAGTATTCCATTTAAACATAATACAAGCACTTTTTATGTCAAGATGGTCCAGCAGCTGAACAGGTTGCAGGCTGTACAGTCTCCATCTTTAGGATTATTCAAAACCAGAGTTGACCAATATGCTGTAGCTGATCCTGGTTTGAGGAGGAGAGGTTGGACTAGATGATTTCCAGAAGTTACTTTGCAATTCAGCAGTTCTGTGGGGTGTTTTAGGAAGGTAGGATATGGCATAAGCACTTAAGCATCAGAGCACACAGGAACACAAAACACACTGCAGCCAATGCTATGCTCAATCAAAATAGCAGAGGGGGAAGAAACGTTCACCTCTTGCATATGGACTTGGAAGCTTCTTGCAACCCCTCCCTAGGAAGTGATAGTTCTGGTTCAGCTGTTTCTGCAGTCTACTTCTTTCCAGCCACATCCCTAATTCACAAACTGGGAAGCTGTCCAGGCTGGACCTGGACTCTGGCCTAGTTTTGCTGCAAGAAAGTGATGAGATCAAATTATGGCTGAGTACAGGCATCATAATGAAAGATTGTAGAGGTCTTGAGAACAGTAGGAAAGTGTTCTAGGTTTTGCCCAGGAAGTCATAGGCTATGGTTTTGGGGTCTTGAGGCAGAAGAAGCTTTGATAGCAATGAGAGAAGCTCATCTTTCTGTTCCGTTCTCTTGTCTGGTGACAAATGCCGTATGGCATTGAGCTCTGCAATTTTCACTCACTGTCATATCAGTCATGGTCATAAGCCATCTTGTTACATCAGTCACCTGTTCATCACTTTGTTAGAACAAACATATGTCAGCCTGATGTTTCTGCTGCACACATGGGTGCTGAAATAATTAAGGCTGTGTCATAATACCAGCAACCCCACAGCCATGTGAAACCACAGGGAGGGAAGTCTCACTGTACTGACCTGTTCTGCTGGCTGGGTTGGCTGTAGGTTTGGTCTGACACTGACTTTCAGCTGGGTTTTGGTGGTTTATATGTCCAGAGCAATACGAATTACATATTCTTAATATAGATTATTACATCAGAGTAGGGTTTTTTAAATTAGACTGAGTAAACTGTTCTCTGCCTTCTGTTTGGAAGACACCTAGTTGATGGGTGCCTGATACAGAACTGAGGCTTCCAGCTAGGATTGCAGTCAGGCTAGCACTTCTGTTTTTGAGCAGGATACTGGATGAGGATGTAGAAGGGGGTTATCCCTCACTGCTTTCCAACATTGTGATAATTAAGGATGAATCAGTTAATGACAATGCAATGATAATCTTGTCAGTGGGTAGGTAGGTTGAACTCAGTATTTCCCTACCTCTTATGCCTCCTATTAATAGAAAAAAGCCAAAACAAAACAACCAAACCCTATCCAATAGGCAAATATGTAAGAAATACTCTTATATTCCTTTGTAATTTCTGACATTTTTGAAGGAGGATTGATAATGTTGTGTCTATGCATAGCTTAAGGCTTCTCCTACATTTACATCTGTATAAACTGCCTCTGCAGGGTGGTCTGTAGTATCACCCTTTGCTGCTTTTCAGGGCTGACATGTAAGTACAGTACTGTAGCATTCAGGTCTGGCTGGGGTTTCAGGTAAAAGAAGGAGAGCAGCTATCTCTTTGAAGACAAGAAAGTGCCAGCAATTTAAAAGGAGACTATAACAATAAAAGGAAACTGTATCTCTTACAAGGCAGGTTTGGTCTGATACCATTTCATACCAAGCTTGATCTGTGGGTCATTCAATATTATCAGAAAAGTTGTGTGCTTGCTTACGTGAGAAAAAATAGTGTAGTCAGACATTATTTTCCTGTGTATTTTTTTTTATAGTCATTGCTGGCTTACACTGGCTATAGAATTAGGTCAATTGCTTTGTGGTATCCTGGTGGAATTCACTTTACCATGTGTGTTCATGCAATGACCATGATCCCTGTTACCCATGAGGACTGAATATCAGAACCACAGAGCCAAATACATTTATTTTATAAAATCTTGAAGTAAGATTTAACAGGCTTGTTTCCTGTGCCATAAGCAAATTTTTCATTCCTGACCTGATATTAAAACAAAATTAGATTTTTTTTTCCTATTGAGGTTTAAAAAGCTGAGATTCTGAAGGCTGCAAGAGCAATCTGGATGGGACATGAGCTAAATGCTAACTGATATTAAAAACAATCTAGTTAAAAAGCCACTCAAAAACTACTTATTGAAGATTTTTTTTTCCTTATGTTTCTTCAGAAGCACATAGATCTGTTGTAAGGGAGTAATTCTTCTGTAGGAGTTCTTTAATTGTAAATGCAGCTATTTATTTTCAATTCTAAATGGACATCACTGTATGTGTAACACTAATTCAGAAGAGCAAGGAGTCAGATTTCATAGGATCATAGAATGGTTTGGGTTGGAAGAGACCCTAAAGATCATTCATTCCAACCCTCTTTCATGGGCAGAGACACCTTTCACTAGACCAGGTTACTCAAAAACTGTCTGATGTGGCTGTGAACATTTACACGGACGGAGCATTCACAGCTTCTCTGGGCAGCATGTTCCAGTGTCTCATTATCCTCATTGTGAAGAATTTCTTCCTTCTACCTAATATAACTCTGCCCTCTGTCAATTTGAAGCTGTTCACCCTTATCCTGTCACTACATGCCCTTGTAAGAAGTTATCCTCCAGCTTTCCTGTAGAACATTTTTAGGTAGTGGGAGACTGCTGTAAGGTTCTGTGAGGCAGATGCATTGCAAATGTAATACAGAATGAAAGCAAAGCTGGAATTGTAACACAGTAGAGCAGGACCCTGCATTCTCCTGAATGTAAAATACTGTAGAAAACTCAGAGGTTTTCAATTCACCCAAAGACAGGGAAGCTAAAATGAGACAACAATGTTTTATGCAACCACTGTGTATGCGATTTTTTTAACATACTCTGTTAGAATGCTTTGTTAAATAAATTGTTCTGTTTGTATCTATGAAACATAAACAGAAAATGACAAATTTCTGAGGACCATTTTATGCTCAGTGGCAAGTTTAGATCTGGATGACAAGACGTGGGTAGGAAAATTTTGCTAGTCTTTTATCTAACATTGTTTCTAGCATTGTTGACCAGAGCACTTTACAAAAATAACTGACATCAGCTTTTACTAAGATGGAAGCTGGGCATAAGATGGCATACATGAAGGTCATATGCTAACACTGATGGAACAAGGAGTGAAACCTGAATCATAATTTCTGGACCAAAGCTGGCTGACAGTTTCAACTCTGACTCTTTATTTAATTTGAGGTGTGTGGAGGCTAAATTGTTGTAACAGATGTTGTAACCGTGTTTTCTTGCCTATGTGATAAAGCAGATAATGAACTATAGAGCTTTTGCATCCAGTTGTTCCTAATAAGGATAATTTCAAAATAAATGACTGTTGGGGATGAGCAAAAACTCATTTGCTTAGGATATCTGGCATAATTTACATATTTTTGTTATGACGAAGGGAATTTTTCATGCTATACAGGACTGGATCAATCAGAACTAGCTGTGAAGTCACACTAAATGTCATGTATATAGAACTTTTAGTCTCTCCAAAAAGATAAATGATTCAGGGAAGGACTGAATTTTCAATTTTAATTTTGGAATTTTGTTTTTATTCAGGAATATATTTAATCTGAAGCAATCAGGAAAAATAAACTTCTCAAAATTAATAAAAGAAACATTATATATTCATCTTCAAATTAATTTCTTTATATTTCTCTTTAGCAATAAATCCCAGACCCACTTATATCCCCCCTACCTCTAACTTAGAGATTTGAATCACTAATTCATCAAAAAAGCAAAGGGCCCCCATAGTGAACATTGTGACAATTACACCTTCTTGTGAATCAAAGCCAGACTTCTCAAAGCTCCAACTGTGCTGAAGGCCTGGAAAGTATTTTTCTTTGGCATCTAGTACCCCTGCAGCCCCTTGCAGTAGGACTGCTCCAATTAATGTCCATCCTGGTGGATTTGGACTGCCTCCATCTGAAGCAGGGAAAAATGGGGGACATTTTTTCTGTCTTTGTGGAGAAGACTGTTCTGGTTCATACAAGTGTTGCCCCCTCCACCTGCAACAGGCTCATTTCAGGAAGAAAGACAACATCTCTGGCTGACTCACACTGGGTAATCTTACTGGGCTTGCAGACTTACTTGGAGAACTGAGTGCTTTAGTCTGTTAAATGGAATAGTGCCCAGTGTGGCTAGTAAAAGTAAGAACACTGTTAAAGTCATTACCAGAGGAAAAACACCAGCTAACTTCAAACAGGCTGACGGCTTTTTGAAACGGGGCCAAGCTTCTTTCAATACTGAGGAGCCTGCCAGTTATCAGCCCTCTATGCATGTATATATAAAAAGTTCCTTTTCAGCTTGAACTGCAGAAACAAGACATGTGAGCTCACTGTCTGTTTATCCATCCCCATTCCATTCCTTCTCACAGCTTTTTAGCCCCACTGCTTAATTTCCACCAACTCTGAAAGAAGATTTCAATGATCATTAAACTCATTGATTTGGGGAACCCCAGGAACTGAGCTGAGGAAGGACCTGCTGCTGCTGCTGCTTTTCCAGGAGAGGAGGGGACAGCCCAGCACCCTGTGCAGCAGTAGGCCAGTGGGCTTGGTGGTCACCTAGATGGCAACTGGACACAGTGTGGGCTGCCTCTCACCCCACAGGGTGCTGGGTGGATGCTGGAGGAACCTGGGTTGCTGCTGGGAAGGGTGGTGAAGTAAATCTTCAGTGTGCCAGCAGGAAACCAGGCTTTGCTAGCTGCTGCTTGCAGAAAAACTTCTGGTGAGACCAGAAGGGAATGCTCAGTCCTTTGCTGGGCCTGCTTTGCTGTTTCTGGCAAAGCACAGCTGAACTTGCTTCGCTGTTCAAGTAATTCTTATAGTCTGAAACAACAGCAAAAACAGCCTTGCTAACACTGAAACCAACAGCAAAACTCTGGCCTTCCTATTGTGTTTGATTTCATTGCAATGCTTCTCTCTTACTCCTTTCACGACAATGGGCCTTTGAAATCATTATAACTATCAACCTTCCTGTGACAGGGATAATTGGGTTTGTCTTTAAGGCGCTCCCTTTTCTGATGAAGGGGTCTGAGAAAGGCAGGTTTTGGGGGACAATGCAGTGGTCAAGGGAAGCTCTTTGTGGTAGAAATCACAGGATCTTGTTTGGTTTGGCTCCTTCCTATTCCTTGCATATATAACAACCTGCCTAAAAATGTCAGCTGTTGTCCTGTAAAAGTTACAGACTATAGGGTTTCTCTTCAAAGATATGCAACTTCACTATTTGTCTCAGTTTTTGATTGTGACTTTTTCCTATCAGATGCTGTCATCAGAAGTTCTCTGTAGAGAGACAACTTTCTGTTGAAGTCCTCATCTGTGAAATGGGCTTCTGCTGGACTAGAAGTGGCTGTGTACTATCCAGGGCAAATGAGAGTATGAAAAGACACTGGATCTTGCCTGATGTTACTTACCTGACTCCTTATCTATCAAAGAGAACCTACTGAGATGATTCTGCTTTCCTTCAGCTTCTGGACACATATTTTGATGGGTTTATATTTTCTATATATTTTTAATATATACAAACAGTCCTTTCTTCCTTCTCTTGGAGCAGTACAACAGGCCATCCAATATTCTTTTTCTAATGTACATGTTACCATGACTTGCAGTCTTACTGTGAGCAGAGTGGAAAGACACGTGTTGAAGTGATTATGTGTAAAGAATCTTTTCCAGCATGTAATCCCTGCACTCCTTTTATAAACAAACACTAATTCATGTGTTCTGTCTTATGGAAAACATTTACCAGGGTTTTTGTGGAAAAAGTGAGTGGGAATCTAAGAAAGAAACAGTAAAGGAGCTAGATCTTGATGAATTAACATGAGAGAAAGCAGAGGTATCATGAAATGTTTGCTGAAACAATTGTCCTCCTAACTAAAATTACTATTTTAGGCAGTCTCTACATGGGTGTGAAACAAACCACTTTGAACTGAAAAGGCAGACATATGCTTTGAAATGAAGGTATTTTCTTTATCACTACCAAGCCTGCAGCTGTAGTATCACCGAAATAGTCTGCTATTAATCAGTATTTCCATTCAGGGGGAAGCCTTCTGTTTTAGCACTTTCTTTTTTATGTTCTTGGTTCAGGCTCACCACACACTGCACCTCTGCACCAAGGTGTCATATCACAGCATCGGTCCTTTCTTGGGCAAGTACATGACACTTAAAATATACTTGGGTGGCATTCTCCTTTTCAATAGAAAACTAAAGACTCTAAAATGAAACCTATAAAATCTTTTATTTCTAAAATTAATTTTTTTCCAACAGTAAGAGGATATTAATAAGACTGCTGGTATCTTGTAACATATATGGAGAAATAATGTGATTTTTTAAATGGTTTTTGGGAATTTTTTGGTTTGTTTTTTCTTTTTAAGTCTTCTGTAGGTCAAAGGGTCTTACTGAGGGTATGGGAGGACTGTGCCAGTACTGCTGTTGTGCCAGAGGTGAGGTTTGTTAAAAAAATAAGATGTTCAAGAAGTAACATCCTGGCATTTAAATTTCCAGGCAGCTGTGTGAGCTGCTGTTTCTTCCTACATCAGCAGAGTCTCACGGGAAATGGCTGGGACAAGCTGCTGGGTGTTTTTACGTCACTGTAGTGAATCTGCTCTTCCTGAAAAGCTGGAACCTATTTATTTTTAACAGCCCCACTTATTTCCCAAGGGTCAGCATGTTTTCACATACTGCATTTTAAAAATCTCTGAGGTAGAAATGATGATTAGATCTGTCAGTCCTCTCACAATGGAAGATTTTGCTGCTGCACACACCCTTGTCTCTTTTCAGGGTGGTAAACCACAAGGTTTTGAGACAAGAACAAAAAAAGTGACATTCTTCACTTTTTGATGGTCCCTCCATTTTGCTATAATCATAACCCAGTTCTATTACTGTGTTGCTTGAGACACTTTGGCCATAAAAGTTAGACACCAGCATGTGCAAGGCCAGCGTGTAGATAGGCTCTGCAGGCTGTCTGAGTATTGTTGGAAGGCTTTAGGGCTTGTCATTAATCTCTTACCTGCTAATTGATTTCTACTGCAAATAGTAGTCCTCCTCCTTCCTCCTGCACAGGGTCTGCTGGTTCTCCTGCTGCAGGCACAGTTGCTGTGGCTTGTGAGGAAGGGTGCAGCTGGGATAGAGGTGATGGAAGAAAAGAGGGTTAAAGTCACTTAAACTAATGTTCCCATGAAACACAGCAACTGATCAAGGGCATAGGAATTAAATGGAACATAACGTGCTAGGTTACTCTTAACTAACTGGTTTCACAACTGGTTTATGAGAAAATCTGAAGTTGCAGTTGTTGTAGTATGCAACAAAAACAAATGAGGATTTTCTAGAAGACTGGAAATCAAGTTCCTAAAAAGCTGTAAGAGCAACTCTTCTGCTCTTTCTGAGAAGCATATTCTTGACATGTGAAGCGTAGGCTCTCACAACAGAGATGTTTATCACTGACTGTGCTGCTCTTCCAACATGCATGGATATTTCTGTGAAACTGTGAAAGCATGTGATAGTCAGTGTTTTTTCTCTGTCTAGATCTAAGGGAATTAGAGCTTTAGCAAAACGTAGCCTTCCCTAATACCATGAGGAGGTATCCATCTAACCCTGCTATGGAAGAAAAACATTTAAACAAACAGCTAGCACATAACTTTGTTGGCTCTGGCATCATCTTTCTTCTGAGCAATCTTCATTCAATTTAGGTGTAAATACTTTCAAGGGGGCTTTAAAGACTTGAGCACAACAGTTACTACTGCCCACAGAAACATCTTTTATAAATAAATCTTATTTGAACTGTTCCAAATAGTTTCTCATTTGAATTAATTGTTCCTAGAACTATATTCAGGATCTACCTTACTGGAGATGTATTAGGATATTTGATGACTATTCCAGAAGTGCAAATACAAGTGATTCTAAAGATCTATTAGCTATTTAAAATAATTTGTGGTTAAAGTGAATTGAGAGATTAGTGTTAGTAAAAGTGGGAAATATTTCCATATTTAAGAGTTCCTCTACTGTAAATGTCAGGCTTTTGCAATGAGTTGCCACCCAGATAATAGGTTGTTTTTAATTTATTACTTTAGGTAAAGAACTAACCAAAGTATTTTGCTGCAGCAAATAAGTTGAAGGGTTTTTTTTTTAATTCAATACATATATCCTTTCTGGATGTCTACAGCGAATTGATAAACCACCCAAAATTTTCATTTAAAGAAGCAGTCAAGTATGAAGTAAAACCTGAGATGAATCATTTAGGCTTAGTCTTTGCTTTGGTTGTTCCAAAAGCCTTTCTGGATTTCTTTATTATGATTATTTTATTAAAAATAAACAGTGGTAAAAAACAGGGACAAATTTTGTAATTTTGTTTTTCAAGCTTCAGTAAAAGATCAAAAAGGGTTATTTCAAAGGTACTGGTGTCCCCCATTGATGATAAGAACACAGAGAAGTTACATTGCTGATGTAAAGTCACATCCCAGTGGCTCTTTTCCAGGAAAGTCAAGAACCCATATCATCAGAATATACCATTGATTATGGATTTCCCAAAACTGGAGCTAGCTCTAAACTGGTTTTGTAAAGCAATTTCTTAGTTAAAATGACTGAATAACTACCAGAATATCCCAGATCAGGAATATTGGGCTGCCTAATAATTATGGCTGGGAAAACTTGAGGTGTGTTTTTAACTCCATCTTTGGGGTTTACTGCTATCAAAACAGTACATTTGTTCTTTGGATACTTAAGACACTTGAAGGAATTTTCATGTATGAGTCTGAATGTTGTTTTCATACACAGCAAGAAAAATAAATCCCTAAATTTCATTTATTCAAGGGTTTTTTATGTGGAATCCCTCACCAGTAATGGCATTTTCAAGGCAATACGAAAATAACCAATAATCCCGCAGGCACAAGTGCTGAGTCAAAGTCAAGGCAGTGGTAGAACATCATCCCAATATCCTCCTGTTGCTACCATGGGCATTATACAAATTAAAGGAATTTGTAAGCTACTTAAATACCCTTGATTGTCCCAGTGCAGTCTATCAGGTACAGGACAAAGGTGCTGTGAATTCAGTCAGGTGGTGAAGATTCATTCATGACACAACACACTGTGATGGACTTGTGTGTAGCAAGACAGTGGGCCAACTTTCATGCTCAAGGATAACTTGGCAGTCTACATCTGAATTTACTACGAAACTGCATTTTTCTCTTCTAGGGAGATTGAGAGGAAATCTTGTGCTCTTAAGTCAGAAATACCTTTTTTTTAGCATACCTTGCCCCTGATAGCAGAAGTTGTCCATATAGTGTTTTAGTCTCCTCTCCTATTAATGACTGAACAGGAAAGATTGTTCTGGGTGTGACTCAACCTCAATTAACATCAGTGGTCAGGGATTATTCTGGTCCATTGAGTTTCTCTCAGGTTTGGTGGGCTGCCAAAATTCATCATGGTAACATGAGGGCTTCTTACAAGACTTGAACTCAGATTCATTCATTTATCTTTCTTTCACTGGGAAACCACACAATTGCTTACACTGGCGCTGTAAACAGAATGGTGAGAATCCTTCACAAAGTGTTTCTCCCCACAGCTTTCTTGAAAATATATCCCTCAATTTCCTGCTGCCCTAATCATTGGGGGAAATGTTCAGCTTAAATTTTCTGGGTAAAGTTTAGCTCTTATGTTCTCATTTCCCTTCTAGAATAATGGCCTTCACAATTAGCTCACTATGTGATTTCCTTTGATAAATTTAGCTCCAGTTAAAAGTTCTACAATTAATATTACGATTATATTACAGCAAATACACTTGATCTTGGAAGCTAAGACATTTCAGATCACTCTGAGACATGGGTGGACATTTAAAAATCCTAGCGACAAAAGGCACAGAAAATCCTGGCAAAGCACTGGTTTGGAAAGACCAAATGAGCCGGCAGATTTCATTTGGTTCTCTTGTTACTCTTGGGCTGACAAAAGGAGTAAAGAAGACTGGGGAAACAGCAACAAAATCAGCATCCCCAGAGGCTGAAATCTTGCTTTGATAGGAAAAGCAATTGATGCTGCAGCGCAAACTTCCTTGCTTGATAAGGACAACCTCAAACTCATTCTCAAGGGATTTCTCAGGGGGAGAAAAGTACTTGCTTCTGCACTTGTGATCTTGCTGCTCATATTGTCACAGAGTTGTCTGCAAACTTTTGAGCTAGAGGTGCCTGCCTGCCTTAGTCTGAACTGTGGACTTGATGTTGCTCCTGACACAGGTGTGGGTTTCAGAACACAAGCTGCCTCCTCGTCCACCAAGAAATAACACTGCAGATTCCCTTCTGCTGGTGATATCTCTTCCCTAATAAAATCAAAACCAATCCTCTGCAGCAGCTGTTTGCGGTGCATTAATGTTTGGTATGCATTAGTATTTGAACTTGGGCCAGTACTCTTATTCTCCTTCCTTTGTCCTGATGTCCGAAATCTCCTATTTCATTCCAGATGCACATCATTATCTGAATACTGGCCTCACCTCCATGGTCACAGGGATTATTTTGTTGTGATTAGATAGCTGTAACTAGGATAATCCCTGTACTTTTTCATGCAAAACCAGTTCAGCGCCTCCCTGTTCTCGTCTCTCTTGCAGAGGCATAAATGCAGAGTTGCCTGGCCTTTGTTTATCGGGTGATGGTAGGGAACATCTGGGCTCCAACTGCAATTCTGGAGCAGTTCCTAAGCTGTAGAGTCAGAATTTGTGAGGGTAGAAAGTTTAGTTACTGCTGGAATTAGCATGTGCCTGTGTTTATATGCACTGGGAGGAAGCATAGGCTAGAGCTGGAAGGAGATGTGCTGAGTAGTTGAAGGAGCAAGGCTGTAGCCTCACTGCCACATCCTGCTGCTGATTGCTGCAGTCCCAGAGCTTGTGACATCTGGCTGCAGCGGTTTGAGGCCATATGAAATGGGGGGCACACATGGTGTTTCAAAGCCCTCAAGTAGGTATGCATCAAATCTTAATTTTCTGTCTCTCAGCTTGTGGTGTGCCGAAAACTATGCTTCCATATGAGGATTCAGCAGGCTGTGGTTCATAGGCAGAGCTCCTATGGCATGTCCACAGAGCAGGACACCGTGCAGCTTGCTCAGTCTCTCCCCGTGGGGATGCAGGTGTGATGTGCTGTGCGCAGTCCCACCCTGCTGTGAAGCCTCTGCATTTTCTGTGCCTCTGGATATAGACAGGAACTGGGCCTGTTTACAGTGTAAGGGAGAGCTGACCACAGTATTACACACTGCCCTGCTTTTAGGCATGGGCTGCAGCCTGAACAATACAGGCTCTTCAGTGCTGGCTCAAGGAGGTGTTTTCAGCATTGTTTCTTGTGGTAATCTGGCAATGTGGCACATTCAAAGCTGCTTTTTAAACCACATAACTCAAACTGCAAAAATAAAATGCCCTCCTAAGAAACTAAACTTAAGGAATAAAAGGAAATAAGATTTTTTTAGGGCAGAGTCCAGAGAGAAAAAGAGGAAATATAAACAGTATGCATACTCTTCTCTCCATCCCAGTTTTATGCTCCCCCATGACAAGCATGAGCTTGTTTGTTTGCTTTCTCCTAAAGAAGGTAGTATCTATAACCTCTCTCCAGATACAGGATTTCCTGATTCACAGATGCTGTTGAGAGACAGAAGACAGCTAGATGTCTCCACTCCACTGCAGTTCTCACCAGATTTTTGTCTGGACATTTGCTCAGTTTAATTCCATCTCTTCCTAATTCAGCAGGTGTGAAGGAGAACCACACCAAACAAAGTCCCTTCTGAAATTTGTTGTTTTCTGTCTCTTTTTCTATGAGTTGGAACTCTTGTCCACCAACTTACAGCCTCCTTCAAAGACAATGAATTATTTGTTAGAGTTATTTTTAAGATCTGTGTGCAAATCATAGAGATGCAAATGTATACAAGAGGAGAAACGGAGCTTTTCTCAAAGGACACTTTACTTTAGAGGTAAGAAATTAGACTAATGTGTGCTCACTGCTCACCAGCTACTGAGGTGCCATGTGTTCAGAGTCAGAAGGGGCTGTTAGGGGAACTGTCTGTCCTCCTGAATAGTAGAGCTGAGAGAATCCATGCTGCAAACTTCTGCTGCAAGACTGCAATATCTAGAAAGATATCCAATCAGTCTTGAGTTGAAGACTCTAGATAGAGCCAATTGTGTCCAGGGAAGTGGTTGCAAAGTCTAGTCAGTGTCTCTAAAACTTAGAAGACTTTGTTCAGCTTTGATTTTTCAGACACTGCATCCCAGTCTGACTCTTTAAAGTCTTGCACTGTTTAATGGTTACAGTTTTTTAAATAAGTGTTAATGTAACTGAATTGAAAAGATTTACGGACGCCTGTTACCTCAAGATGTCTCTCTTTCAACATTAACATTTATAAACTGAAGTACAACAAAAGATAAAATTCAAGTGTTGTGTGGCCTGTTGAGCTGTTTCTAAAAAGTGATGGTCACTAGCATTGGTCACATTATTACACTCTATATTACATAGCTACCACATCCTAAAATATTACAGTAGTGCCAGCTTAGCTATAGCAACCATGTATACACACTCTTAATTTATGGCAAATGAGAAGGAATGCTGGCTAAGTTGGTCTGCATGAGAAAGAGATAAATACAGTTATTTTCAAGTTGTTGTAGTCTCTACCAATGCACATGACAACTTCAGTGATGCACTGTTGGTGACTCTGTGTCTGCTCTTTTGCCCTGACACAGTTTTGCCTACAGTCAGCAACAAGTTGAATAATCAACAGCTACATTCTGTATAACTTTTTTAAAAAATTGTCTTTGCAGTAATTTTTTCCAATAATCTGGAACTTCCAATTGACTTTCCATTGACTTCAGTGCATTTTGGATCAGATGTTAAAATGAACATCTGGTTGCAAATTCATTAGCCAAGTCTGAACAAGACAGCCTCTGTGAAACAAAGACCTCCAGACTTCTTGTTTTGATACTCTCTAAACATCTTACTGTAGAAATTTTGTGGTCTCAGGATCTGTAATGCAGCAGCTCCAACAGCAACGTCAGTGTGGTGTTGACAATGTGTTCACCTGCTGTTCCCTGATCCTGTTATTTCTTCTTCAGAACTACAGCTCAGCATATTTCTGGCTGGGTTGCCTGATACACAGGATTTACAACTCAGCTGAGCTGATGTTGGTATTGGAAGGTTACTTTCTTAATTTCTTCTGTTTCCTTTTCCTTTAGTCAAGAAATCGTGCTGCATTTTTCTACAATGACTCCAGACATTAGGAAGGGAGTTCCCCTGCTCCCCCTCAGCAACAGGTCAGCAGCAGACACTGGTGCCACTGCTTTTATATAACTATCGAGTCCTTTTTAGAACTTGGAAGGGATCTAAATTGTATTCTAGGCCTTGGGAGCTCATTTTATCTGCAAAAGAGATAATTAGCTTTCTAAAATTCTCCCCAAAATGGGCATCAGCCTGAGCTAGAAATGTTTATATTTGTTCCAAACACACAGGCATATTAAAAAAGGCAAGTAAAACGTGACCCATTTCATCTATCCTTTTTAAAATTTCCTTCCAGTAGTTTGCACAAGTAGGAAAACATATGAGGACACAGGGGGAAAATAAGCTTCTGAAGAGGTTATATTAATTTAGGGAAAAAAAATTAAAATCCCAATGCACATTAAGAAAGGCAATTCTGATAGTTCATTTAGTAAAGACATCAGTGCCTGCAGACACAAAATTTTTATAGCTCTGTCAGATTCCACCCTTTAAAACTTTTTGTCATTGTAGAAACAAGACATTTATAATTTTTGTTATTTTCCTTCTTTGAACAATCTCTATTTAATAATTTTAAAAGATATGTGGTATATCTAGACCCTTCCTGGTGTTGATTTTTCTGACTAACAGTGCATTTATAGTTAAACAAGTGAGGCATTTGGACTGTAGTCATTTTGATTTATAGCAGCAGGAACAAAGCGAGAGAGTACAGACGTCAGTGCTGCTGCTGCTGATCTGGCAACAGAGACTTCCTAATGTACAAATTACGTCTTTCACCACACAATTCCCTCTCTACCCTAGCTAGAGACAGGGAAGCATGCTTATTTAAAGCAGTGTGTACCTTCTATACAAAGGTGTGTGTACAGTACTAAGTGGATGCTGTAGTGTTCATTTGAGTCACACAGTTTATATTCCACCGTGCTTTTTTTCATTTAAAATGAATTGTCCAAAATGGTAAGTATGCAGTGATTCACTTTTCTCGCCATCTTACAGACAGGACAGACACATGTGAGTTAAAGCCAGTTGTGGAGGTGGCTGTAGTGTTTTACCTATACAGTCTGCAAGAAATTGCAGTGAAAATATTAATTCATTTTCTATAGATCACCAAAGCATGTGTGGTGTTTTATTCACATCTGGCCTTGGGGAGGCCTTCGAGTAACTACCCCATGGGTGAAAGGCTCTAGATGTTCAGGCTCAGCTCCCTGTACCACTGAGTGTAAGGAGGACTGTTTTGATAATCAATATTGAATATGGGTGGTGGAATAAAGCAGGACTCCAGAGGAGAGACTCTTGTCTCAGTAGTGGTGTTCCAAATTCCAGGGGTGAGTGCAACTGCCTACACCTACTTATCTGTATGTAAAGATCCTGACAGTTGGCCTTTTCAAATGGCATGAAATATTTCACTAACCAAAACCCAGACTCAACTCAGCGGGGTAAAGCAAAATCTGGCAGTCATCACACCCAGGGACCAGGCACCACATGACTGGTTAATATGTAGCTGCATTTCATTAGTAGCTGGAGTGATTCCTGTGCATATAGCACCATAGCCTGTGTATCTGCTAAGCCTGTAAAGCACTTCAGGATGGAAATAACTCAATGCAAGATAATGGTCTCAATTTAGCATTGCAATCTGCAGGCAAGGACTTGGAGCAACTCCCAAGGCAGAGCAAAGGCTGACTGTTTCAAACCTGCTTCTCCAAAGGCAGATCTATGGAGTGCAGTGCCTTCTTTGGGCAGAGGGCAGGGAGCTACCCTGTCTATCAGGCAGGCACCACTCCCCTCTGCCATGCTGGCAGGGACTATTTCTGCATAGACAGTGGGCCCTTCCTGCTCTGTGGGCATCGTTCCACTGTCAGCATCATACAGCATGCACTGGCTACCCTTGCTCTCACAAGGTCACCTTTTAATGTGGGGAAATGAGTAGCGAAGTCACCCTTATTAATATGTGCTAGTGCATGCTATCTGTCCCATCTCCCATTTACATACTTGGAGATTGAGAGCTGCATCGCTCATAATGTGAAAAATATGCAAAAATGCATCCCAAGGTTGGTTTTGCTGCGCTGAAATAAAAGAGTAGAAAAAAAATAAAAAAAATGAAAAAAGCAACTTACGAGAAAGGGCAGTCACAGTGGCAGAATGTAAATGACTGTGTGTAAAGTCAGGCTGCTCACCATCCCTGGGTCTCTGCAAGAGCTCTTCCTGTCTTTCCTCAAACGTCCTGTGACTGGGGCAGATTGCTGAGCCACTTGCTTCATATCTGGTATGGTGAGCCAGGGCTTGGTTGAGACCCTGAAAATCTCTGTCCTGCATAGGTTTGTGGCCTATCTGTTAAATGGGTAGCTGTTGAACATCCTCACTGACACAATTAAGTTAAATACAGCTGAAAAAAGAAGTGATGTAAATGCAGTTTTATGCATAAGCCAGATATTAGAAGGCATAAGTACATTCCTGTTGCTGTGGGGATCCCTACTGCCATCCAGTACTGTTTTTATGACACTGGACTTGTTTTGTTTTGTTTTGTGTTTTTTGTTGGGTTTTTTTTTTTCTGTGTGTAATAATTGCAAATGATAAGTTTCAAACACAGTGAAGTTCTTGCTGTGCAAAAGTTAATTCAGCTGGTGGATTTCTTTCTCTCTTCAGAAATTTAGTTTGTGTCTAATTGCTTACACTTTTAAAATTTGGTTTTCTTGTATTTAGGAGTACAATGGTTATTCAAAGTGTTTGGAGTCTAACACTTTTGGGATTTGGACTGACAGAAAAAAAAAATATATTTGTTATCATATAATTGTTAACATACTCAGCCCTGAGCTGGAGGGGAGCAGGGGTAAGTGCAGCTGGGAGGATGCAGAAATGGCTGTGCCTCGTACCACCGGGACTTGGGCGGCAGCACCAGAGTCGTTTGCAGTATACATTAATATAGTCTTTAGACTGCTCTAATTTATCCAGCCAATCTCGACCTCGAAGGACCTTTATCTGCTGGGGAGCTGCCAGGAGGTGGAAGCTAGTTTCTGGCTCCTTGCATGGTGGCAGCAGGGAGGTGCAGGATCCGTTCCAGCTGTTTAACGTCACCAAGGATTCCTGTATGAGAGGGCAGCGCTGCGCCAGCATCACAAGCCAGCTTCGCAGCAGCTTGGCACTGCTGCAGTTAAGCTGAATTGAAACTGGGCAGGGTTTGGCCAGTGCATGGCTGTGCATGCTCTGCCAGCCAAATCCGGTGACGCTTGAATTCACTGATTGCCACTGACTTTAATAGGACCAGGATATTGTCCTCTCCGCCGAGCTAAGCACAGATACATTCTGAAGTAGGGCAAGGCCTGAACCCACAGAAATATGGGGAGCTCTGCCATTACATTCTCCAGAGGGAAAGAAACAGGGTGGAAGGAGGCCGTTGGGAAGAAAATACAAATAAATAAGTTTTGGGTATAACTGTGCCCTCAAGCCTTCCCTCTGATCTTGATGCCCAGAAGAGGCACACAGACAGGAGGCTGGAGTTATGCGTGCAACCGAGGACATGCACAGTGCAACCATTTTATAAACCATTATTCTTTAGAGCCCAGGACTTGATGATTAATGGAGGGGGTGGTGAAGGCAGTGGCAAGAGAAGAAATAACGGTGGGTGTGCGGATACTGTACAAATGCTGAATGAGTGGGCTATTAAACAGGAGGGGGAAAAAAAAGGTTGCTTTTCTGGGAAGAGAGGGGAATCCGTTATGATATAGTAAGCCGAGTGTGTGCTGGTGCAGCCTCCTGGTTCCAGTATCTGTGCTGCAGTGACAGGGAGAGAGGGGGTAGAAAATAGGGGGTGGGGAAGGTGTGCGTGGGGATCGGCACCTGAGGAGACCCGTGTCGGGAGGGACGCGGGACGTGTGTGAAATAAATAAAATAATAATTATTCCTCAAATTAATAATTTTTAAAATAAAAAAAAAAAAACAACACAAAACGGGGGGTGGAGGATGGAAATCCCCGCAGACAACAGCACCGGCTTCATGAGCAGTACCATAATAAATAAATAAATAAATGCCAGCAAGGCATCTCATTGAGGGGGGAAAAAAAAAAGCAAAAGAGAATTAAAAAGAGAAAAAAAAAGGCCTCCACGGGAGCGGCAGGGGGGTTGGGGAGCGGGAGCGCAGGGCCCCGGTGCGTGTCGCTGAGGCAGCATTGACGCAGGCAGCTCTGACGGCAGCAGCCGCCGCGGGCGGGGGGAGGGAGGAGAGGGAGGGAGCGCCCCTCTCCTGTCCCCCCATCCCCATTCTCAGCTTCCCGCAGCTGGGGGCGAGGCGCTGCCTGCCTGCCCTGCCTAGCGCTGCGGTGGGGGCATCGCCGCCCCGCTCAGCGGCGTTTTTTGGTGGTTTTTTGTTGGGTTTTTTTGTACCCCCTTCCCCATCCCTGCGTCAAGAGTAAGGGCTGTGTCCCTTCCGCCCGGCCCCGGTGTGTGGCCCCGTGGGCTCACAGCATCACACGCCAGCTTCGTGGATCTGAACGGTGAAGGCTGATGGGTTGTGGGTGGGAAGTATGGATTGTCTGGGAGTTACTGTTACAAATTGGGAAGCAAATGAAAAACGCCTGTTCATCCCTTCTCTCCGAGTTTGTTTCTTGCAGCTTATGGGAAATTTGGGGCTTGCAGCCTTTAGGGATGAGAAATTCATCTTTCCTGTGAGTGTCTCAAGGTTTTTCTTGTACAGCCTCCCCAAGATGCAAAGAAAAACAATGCTTGAGTTGTTGATAATACCAACACTTAGGGTTCACTTGTCTTTGCAGCTGACGTTTTTCTTGGTTAAGAAAGGAGAACTCGAATCCCAATCCCAGGCATTGCTCTGCAACTACAGTGTAGTCATTGGGATTTTCCCCTCAGCAAGTTTGCAGATGACAACAAGCCACCTGGTGCTATTGACACACCTGAAGGATGGGATGCTATCCAGAGAGACCTGAACAAGTGGGACCATGGGAATCTCATGCAGTTTAACAAGACCAAGGGCAAAGTGTGGCACCTATGTTGAGGAATGAACAAATTGAAAGCAACCCAGCTAAGAACTTGGGGATGCTGGAGGATGAGAGACTGGATGTGACCCAGGAATGTGCATTGCAGCCCAGAAAACCAGTCGTATCCTGGTTTGCATCCAGAGCAGCGTGGGCAGCAGTGCCAGGGAAGGGATTCTGCCCCTCTGCTTTGCTCTGCTCTATGCTGCTCTGCTCTGCTCTGCTCTGCTCTGCTGTGCTCTGGTTAGACCCCACCTGCAGTGCTGCATCAGCTCTGGGGTCTCCAGCACAGGAAGGACATGGACCTTTTGGCCTGAGTCCAGAGACAGGTCACCAAGTTGATCAGAGGGATGGACCATCTCTGCTATGAGGAAAGGCTGAGAGAATTGTGTTTGTTCAGCCTGCAAAGGAGAAAGCTTTGGGGTGATCTAATTGTGGTCTTCAAGTATGTGAAAGGAACCTATAGGAAGGACAGAGAGGGTCTTGTTACAAGGGCAGGTATTGAGAGGACAAGGCAGAATGGCTTCAGACTTAGAGTAGATTAGATATTAGGTTTAGATTAGATATTAGGAAAACAATCTTTACTGTGAGGGAGTGTGGCAGTGGAACAGGTTGCCCAGAAAAGTTGTAGATGCCCTGTTCCTGGAAGTGTTTAAGGTCAAGTTGGATGGACAATCCAGTCTGAACAACCCAGTCTAGTGAAAGATGACCCTGCCCACAGCAGGGGGTTTGGAACTGGATGATCTATAAGGTCCCTTCCAGTCTAAGGCATTCTACGATTCCATGATTTTTCTTCAGGACCAGAAGAGTTCTCATAAAATGGTGAAAGATGGCAACAATAAACTTTTTGCTGTGGTTTCCTGCCTTTAGTGTTCCAGTGACTGTTAAAGAACCCTGAAAATACTTTGTCTTAATGACTGATGCTGTACTGTTCCCAAACATTACTTAGAAAGGACCTCACATGTTGGGGACATTAATCTGATAACTTTCAGCTCTCTATTCACTAAAACATTTTTATGAAAAGGACCATGCAAGTAAAGAGTTTTCCCCCCCTCTGTCAAGCAGGATGAATTCTTATGGGAAGAAAAAAAAAAAAAAGGTGACCTACAGGCCCTGACTGGAATAATCAAAGGCCAAAATACAGAGAGGAAACTGATAAGGTGGCTACTGGTGTCGGTGTCCTAGATAGTGTCAAACCATGAAGTACGTTATTTTTTCCTCATGAAGGGCATGGCACGAGCCCATGCCACCTGACTGCAACCCTACAATCATCAGAACAATTTGGAGGCTTTTTTTGGTTAAATGTGTATATTAACACAGGAGAAAGAGGAGAATGCTTTCTTTCCTCCTCTGTGTTCCCCCCAGAAAGGTCTCTGTTCTGTGTTCTACTAAACTTGTGAAAGCAAAACTTCTGAAAGAAAAATTCTGTTGAAGAAATGAGGATTGCTGAAGGTTTTTATGGAGCTTTTAATTCAGAAGCTTTATCTGGAGCATTGTTTAGAGTTATGAGTATTAGTGGTGGTTTTTGCTTTTCCTGCCTTTTCACTTTTACACAGTTTTAAGGAATGCAGAGGATGAGCTAGTGTAGCAGTTCTTTCAGACAGTTGTAGTGGGCTTGAATGGTCATGCAAAAAGTAAGGTAATGTTTTGATTTGGGAAAAAAAAATCTCCAGTACTAAAACCATCCCAAAAAACCCAGTGCATTTAGAAAAGTCTGAATCAGTTCCTATTAAATTCACCAGAGAAGATGAAGGTGAAAAGAACTTACAAAGCAGAATTAGAGGTTCAGCTGAGGAGAAGCCTCATCCAAACTCCTCTCAAAGCCAAAGCTGAGCGATCAGACCAGGTTGCTTAGCCTAACTTGCCCTCTTCTCTCATGCAGAGTACTTTTAGAGTATGTCCAGCAGAGCTGACACCAGTGACACATTTGAATCTCAGGAGTCAGATCCTTTCTTTTCTCATTTACACTAGTTTTGTACTTTCTGGGAGTAGATGCAGTTAATCCTGCTCTATATTAGAAAAAGGGGTAGAAAAAACTAGTGCCTTTGAATCAAAAGGATAAAAAATTGTTTGCATATGGTCACTGTCCCTTAAAGTGACCCTTAAAGACTATAAATATTTTGTTGTACCTTCTTTAAATTTACATTGTATTTTGATATTATGTAATTAGTGGATTTTTTTTTAGTTTTTTGTTTTTTCTTTCTGCTACCAAGTATATGCAGATGGAAATGCTGTCAATTATCTTTTGAGAGACAATACTATGAGGGTAGAAGATTTGCTATAGAATAGAATTAATAATAGGGTTGCATGTTTCTCACAGAACTTAGCTTTATTCTGAATTCCTTAAATAAAGGGTTAAAAATAATTGAAAATATAGAGTGGAGCTTATCTTGCAGAAACATGCAGTTAGAATTGATTTTTTTCCTCCATCTTTCACAGAGTATTGTGAAGAAACAAAAAACTTGTAGCTTGGACACTGTGGTGGGGATTTAAAAGTATAAGCCTTATGAACCACAGGAATAGCTGAGATGATGTAGCTTAAAAGCAGAATGAAACTGAAGGAACAGTAAGAGGAAATTGCGTGATTTTTCCAATACTGGAACTACTTATTTCAACTAAAACATTGTCATCCCGCCACCATCTTGAAGTTTGATTTGTTTGGGTTTTTCACTGAAAACCAAGGATAATCTGATTCTCAGTTGCTTCTGCTTATTCCTATAGAAATTATATGTAATCAAACATGGGTTTTTACCCAGATGAATTTGAGACCTCACTGCTTGAAACATTTGAGTACAAGAGACATCAAGACAGGCATCAAGACAGGCTCTGTGCTGCAAAATACGCAGACCAGAGGCAGTGGGCAGGCAGTGCAGCTAAACCACCTTGGTAACCTGCTGGTACCCACCCTGTGCAGCCCTGCAGGTCTGGGCTGTTCTTCACTGCCCAGAGATGCTTCCCTGGTCTGCCTCCTAGCCTGATGCTGTGCTGCCAGGAGGAGGTAACAGAGCCCTGTGCTGGCAGCTCCTTGCCTACCACAGGCTCTGCCAGAAGCCCCCAGGGTCCTGGCATGGGCCTCTCTGTCTTGCCATAGAGATTTTGGTCTTTAAAAAAGGCTACAAGGAAGAGGTCTATAGAAGTAAATAAAATAAATAAATAAAGAGAGGTCCTGCATCTATCTAAGAAAGCATGATGGAAAATGGCAGGGCTAAAGCCCAGTGTGGCAGTGTTTGAGGACATCAACTTTGCAGACAGCTTTCTCCTATTCCAGCCGTTTCTCCTGTTCCAGCCCTTTTCCACAAACCCCCATCATCACAGAAACTCTCAGTATGACCTTCTGATGCTGACCTAGAGTCCAGGGAAGCTAGAAACATTTCAGTGGAATGACCCAGTGTGTGTTTTACAAAGTGAAACATAATTATAGTGTCATCACGTTGAAGTCATAGACACTGACAAGGCAGGGGCGTGCTTCCTCTGCTGGGTAGGGGGTGTTGGCTATTACCTCCCAGAAGTGAGGGATTTGTGGGATTCCTGCTACAAATAGAGGATGAGGAGAAAGAAATGGAGAAGGGAAGGGGACAAAAAGTACTGGAGAATATGAGTTGCTGCCAATAGGAGCTGGGGAAGTTTCTGTTTCCTCTGTCTTAAATAGCTGCTTCCCTGAACACTTTCCTTTTTCTCGACAGAGAGGTGTGTGAAAATCCAGTCAACAAGTCCACAGCTCTAAAAACTGGTGATAGCTCAAAGAAGTCACTATATTTTACTACTAAAATAATGTTACTACACTAAGGTTTATGCAGAGACAGAGGTCATGACTCAGTGGTCACATATGTTGAAAGAATATGAGGTCTTTTCAGAAGTTGGAAGGCAAAGTGGACAAAATAACTTGATTCTGAAAACACCCAGTTCCATCTAACTTAAAAGACGAAATTTAGTAAGATCTTTCTATATTAATGTACATATCTTTATCTATGAAAATACAAAGAGGAATGTTGTGAATTTAGAGTACACATTCCATGCTGAAAGAACTGCATTAAAAACCCCAGAGACATGGCTACATGTCTCAAAACTGCCTTCCTCCTGTGCTGAATTTCATATGAAACTTCTTCAGATGAGATGTACCTTTCACCTCACTCCTCTGAACTGTTAAATTAGGAGATCAAGAAGGTGGTCATTTTCATAGCATAAGGAACTGGGAACTGCATCAGTCCTGTGAGTTTTCTTTGTGTTGTGTGTCAACTTGTATTGTAGGTAATGTCAGTACAGTGGGGTTACTTGATCATTATTGCTACTGCACATTAGCTGGGGCGGTGGAAAAATGACAGATATGGTAATAAGTTCTGGGTTTTGTTTTTAAATTGGGAAAGTGGATGAAACAAAAGAGTGTTTGTTTGAGAAAGAGATTTTGGTTCTGAACCTGCACTAAAACCCGCTCCATGGCCTCGCTCAAATCACTCAGTGAAAGACACTCTGATTTTCAGTCATACCAAATAGTAACCTCACTATGCAAGAATTCCCACTGAAGCTAGTGGAACTATCCAGGGATTAAGGCACTAATCAAATGTGAATAAAGACAATAGAACAGACTCTTCACCTCTCTGCTGCTTTTTCCCAACTTAGAAAATGAGGATAATAAAATACACCAACTGTTCCTGGTGTTGTAAGGATACATTAGCTCATGCTTGCTAATCAGTTTGAAGACAAACCCAAACGCTCTACAAATGCTAAGGGTTCTGTCAAGAAGTGCATGAATATATTCACAGTTCAGGGACTCATACCAAAAACCTGCTTTGAGTGGGGAGAGGGCTTTTGCAAAAAATAGGCTTTATTGATACAGATGTCTTCAATATCTGAAATGCTGTGTTATGTGACCTCATAAACATTTACAAAGAAAAACTTCCAAACTGTTTGGGAGAAGTGATAGTATAGCTGCATGAAAGAGAACTGATTCTCTCACTGTGCTGTTTGTAAAGTACTCTGGGCCAAACAGTTCTGAACTGGGTCAGCCATGTGAGAAGAAAATTATGAAAAAGCAAACTTGCAATATGAGATCTCCCTTGGTCTTTATGACCATTGGGTTTGGTTATTTGCTGAGTCTGTACAATGTGTATTGTACAGAGGTGAGCTTGTCTTGACCAATTGCTATTTCTGTGTCCTCTAAAGTTTTAATTTTGTATATCTTTAAAATATGCTGCGTTCAGATTAACTAGTCACTGAAAACCACCATGAATGGTCCTTTGTAAACATTGACTGACAGGCTAGACTAACAATACTTTAAAAAATAAAGCAAAAAGTAGAGTGTTTGCAAACCGAGCTATATTTATTGAGGGCCTTTTGCCTGAGAATTTCAATTATTGACCCACATGAGGTGAAAACCCAAGCCTAAATCAATAAACCTGAAAACACTCCTAGTCTATCCCTGTGTACATCTGTGTGACTTAGCTCCAGGTCCCATGACTGAATTCTGAAAACTCAAAGGGAGGAATGACCAAATGTGATGTAAAGATTCCTATTTGAGTTCAAAGGTTTTAGATCAGGACCTTCTTCTCTTCTAGTGAAGACTTTGGGTGTTGTATACTGAATGCCACTTACTTCAGTATTTCAGTTTGGAGATGTAAGCCCACCACAAGAAACAGTTTATCCAATTTATCCAAATGAAGTTACTGCAGTCACTGAAAGTGGATAGCATAGAAATTATTGAGTAATAGCATAGAAATTTGTTGTTTCTCAGGGCAAAAAAATGAACTAAGAGCAGAACTCTCACGTACATTAGTAGGCATTTTTTTCCTTGAGGTCTACCTGTGTGATAGCTAATCATAGTGCCAGGAAAAGAAGGCAGCATTCCTCTGAAGGTGAGAATGATTACTAATAGAATTTTTCTATTTTACACACACACACACAAAAAAAAAGGCAAGTAATGGTGATACACCAAGAAACCCCAAACATTGCTAAATTATTTCAAAGTGGTACTATCCCCACCCCAAAAGCCTTTGTTTTCTACTCTGGGCCTTAGCCAGTCAACCAGCAACATGACATCTTCTAACTTTGCTTTGTTTCCCTCTAAGACTATCGCAAAATTATTTGAAGTGCACAATCTCTTCTAGAACTGTGAGTGTAGAAAGCCAGCCTTGGTACAGAACAGAAACTGGTACTGCCTTCCCTTTATTTCTTCCTCCTTCTTTCCTTTTGTACATATGGCACTTTGTGACATAGTTTTAGTAAGCAGGGTGGTATTTGGTCAAAGGCTGGACTTGATGATCTCGGATATCTCTTCCAACTGTAATGATTCTGTATGTCAAAGTTTTTTAACTACAGGAAAGGCAATTCCCTGAGAAGGTTCTCCTCATCTTGTATGTAATGTGAAGAATTTTTTAAAAAAGTGCTAGAATGGAAAGCTACACACACACAACATCTAATAGAGAGGATGGAATAAAATCCCAAAGGGATTAGTTAGACTTAGTTTGGCTGGATACAACCTCAGAGATTATTGTTTGTGGATTAATTTTGTACACCTCATATCCTCCCCCCAGGAGATGATCTATTCTGTATTTCCATTCCTGATTTCCATGATACTGTAATGAAAACCTGATCTGTTATCAGGGCAAACAATTTAGTGGAAACTCCTGTGAAAAGGCAGATCTTGATGGGAACTTCCTAAACCACGGATGCAGAATACAGTGTTTTATTTTGTGACAGATATATTGTGAATTCTGTGTGCTGAATGGGTGGGAAAAAGTCTTTTTAGCAATACAGTACTTGAAATTAAATAGAAGATAGCATAAGATTTCCCCTAAAGCTTGACAATTCATTGACAATACATACAATTCTTGTCTCTGTAAATTTTTTTAGAGTATCTTGGTGAAGGTATCTTGCTACTGGGTCACCAAAACCTCCACAAATCATTCACAAAAAATAAACACCTTGCTAAACTAGACTATGTAACAAAGCAAGCATCTCCTGATAATGATTCGAAAATCTCCTCCTTTACTTTGCAGCCAATCTCACCAAAGCTTTGTGTGGGAAATTATCATAGCAGATACCTCAAGGGCCACCAGAGATACCAAATTTAACATTCATACTAGTAAGAGTCTTTATGCTTCCCCTCCCTGTTTGGCACTCCTGTTTGCCGTCTTTTGCTTCTCACCAAAATAAACTTTGTAAAGAGAAAGAACCCTGTACCTTGTGGATGCTAATCAGCATCTTGTGAACCTGATTTGGGCTTGTAGCTATACCACTTACATCACCGGTATCTACAATTGTTCCAGCAAAGAATGGCTCAGTGGCTTGTGCAAGTAGCCACTTACTGCTTGGAATCATCTGGAGGCCAAACAAGCCCTGCCCCCGGGCCTGAGAGGACGCAGAAGGAAAAACCTGGACACCAAGTGTGGGGCTGGAGACGCAGAGAGCCGACAGCAGCGTTCGGGGGGCACCGCACAAAACGACCCCGGCCTCACCAGCTGGATGGGGATGGCCGCCTCAGCCACCCTGCGCCGCAGCCCCCGTACGCTCGGTACGGGAACGAAGGCACCCGGCTGGATCGCGATTCCCCAAGCATCATCCCGGCCGCCGCCCTTGTCACCCTCAGCCCCTTCTCCGGCGGGGGGAAGGGGCTGCCCAGTGTTGTCCCCGCCCGGCTGCGGCGCAGCGCGGACACGCGTGGGCCGGCGCAGGCGGGCGCGGTGCTT
>VWYI01010184.1:3082-15501 GCA_013399455.1 Anthoscopus minutus | reverse complement strand
AGGAATCCCAGCAGAGGGAAATAATATCATTCTGCTGCCTCCTTCCTCCCCCCTCTCCCCCCTACCAAAAAAAAAAAAAAGGGAAAAAAAAGCACCACCTGCTAACATTTGGAAAAGCAGCAGAGGACTATTACCTCTATCTTTAATTTTCACTCACGCACTCAGATGAACGAGCGAGGAAGGGGGAGACCTCAACAGCCCCTCTAGACGCGGGGCTGAATTGATGGGATTGTGATTTGTAGGATTTCTCCACTTAGTCCCTGCCTCCTACTTGCTCTCCAGCCACTCCAAAGTCTCTTCCCCTCTCTTTTAAGCAGCGATTTCTTTCAATCTCTCTCTCTCCCTCACACTCTCCCTCTCTCTCTACGTACACTCATCTCCCCGGAGAGAGAGAGAGGAGAAACTCAACTCCCAAACATCGACCAGATGTCGAAGAAACGCAAAGCCCTGGAGGGCGGAGGAGCCCCGCTCCCCCCCGAGGACCCCAGAGCCAGCTTTGGGGCCGGCGAGGAGCAAGGTAGGGCGGCGGAGGCCTGCAGGTGCCCGGGCGGCTGGCGGCCCACCGCAGGGTCGTGCTGGCCTGGCCGGCCTCCTGCAGCCCACCCACCCTGGGGTGACTTGGGCGCTTAGGCCGGGCTGCTGCCATCGCCGGGCGCAGAGCTGCGGGGCTGCTCCCAGCGCAGCCACACTGAACTTGTGAGGGGGGAAGGGGTGAGGGAAGAGGGTGCGGGAGGGTGGCCGAGGGGAATGGCATGTCTGCCAAGCAGTCCAGGCTCCTTGCTTCCCCGCTGCAGTTGGTCACTGGCGTGGGCATAGCCACAGTGGCTCATTGATTTGTAGCTTGTGTGAATCTGTTTGCAGTGCGCTCCCAGCCGGGGCAGCTGGTGAGCTATAGGTACCTGAGCTATAGGTACGAATAGGGTGAGCTATAGGTACGAACGTCGTGGCTTTGCGTGGGTCCGGTTTCCTCCAGCAAGCCCCCGTCCCTGGTACGATTTTGGTTGCGCCACACTGGGGCTTCAAGCGCCGCTCCTGTAGCGCACTTTGCACCCAGCTAAAGTTGGTTTTGCTGTGATTTTCAAGCTCAAAGTATTTGTGGTGAAAGCTGTTCCATACTTTTTAACAAAATAATATGAATGTAGCAGCCGCGTGGTGTAAAATCAGCCGTGTACACAAGTGTGAGGGAGTTCTGCAGTCGAATTTCTTGCTGTTCAGCCAGCCCAGTGGGTTCCCTTCCTTTGTGTTTATTTTAACAAAGTGGGCCCAGATGAACCAAGCTGAGCTACAGGGCTTTGGGCTTGTGGCTGTAATGCAGAGAGGAGAGGAAAATACCGGTTGGATTCAGAGCAGTGCTTCAGGCTGCTGCGAGTGGCTCTGGTGGGAGATGGTGGGTGTGTGGTGGCTTCAGACGACAGTGTGAGTATGTCTGTGCATGCTCGAATTCAGAAACATGGTGGTTTTGCCTGGGCAGGTGTACATCGAGCAGAGAGGGATGGCACGAGTGTGTTTTCCAACATGGAGTCTGTGGCCCTTTTTGTATATGATGTGAAAGATCCTAATGCCACAAATCACCCACATTGTGAAATTCTCTCACCACCGTGGATGTGTCTGCTTTTGCAAGGAAATATTTCCAGCACAGTGGTTGGTGTGTTCTTCTGGTTTCATTAGAAAGGAGCACTGACATTCACCATTTCTCTCAAAAGATATGGTTTAGGGTTTACGTGGTTGTTGGTTTTTAATTGGTTGGCTCTCCCACAAGAAAATAACATGCTAATATTGTCTTGCCATTTCTCTGCTTAAGACTAATCTTGACATGGGAGGGATATTTTCAGACCCTGTCAATAACTTTATATGCATGACAGCACTCAATGTTTTTGCAATGTGGAATTTGCTGTTATTAACCTGGAAAATCTTACTTCTTTGTCAGCAGTAGAGGAGGTTAAATACAAGAAAGGGCATTCAGCAGAGATTCAGCATTCAGAAAGTTTGGTATAGATTACATGGAATTTTAATTTAAATGTATGCCAGCAGTGGGTGTAGAAGTACCTTATACGTTATTGGGATGCAGTGATGCTTGCCTGGTTAGAATTTTTTTAAGTGCCTTTTTTTTTTAACTCCACAATATTTTCTGTAACACTTCTGGTTATGTAACAAGAAACAGAAAACATATTATAACTTTAACACAGGATTGTTCTTTTTCTTGATTTCAGTATGCACAAAACAAATGAAATGGAAAGTGAAAAAATACTTGATAAAGTATTGATGTGTATCTACAGGGAGTAAATAAGGTATCATTTTCTTCATAAGGGGACACAATGTATTTTGTAAATCAGACAGATTGAAAACTTGTGTTTTGCACCTAGATAATCCAGGGTCTTGTCTTTTCTCCCATAGTAAATAATGAAATTAGGCATAAAACATGTGGCTTTATTTATTAAAATATATTAAATATATATAAAATATATTCAATATATTTTTGTGAGCTTCCATTCTGTTTATTTTTTCCTCCTATTTTACAAGAAAGAATGTTGCTTGTTAATTACATTGTCTGTGCCTATGTAACTGTAGAAACCATTAAGAGTGTGCAATGTATCACAGTCTTGTAGGGAATGTATTTTTGTGTAAGATGGTGGGTGTGAGACTTTCTTAAGGCATGAGATGGGAAGATTTTTTATTATTATTAAGCTTAAGCATCTTACTATGAAGTATTGTGCTCTTACAGCAGGTTTACTACCTCTGTGGAGAAGATATACTTACTAAGTTTGGAGGGCATGTGTGTGGTGTTTGCCTGGAAATATGGAGGAACCATGTAGCACCTGAGATTTAGCCTTAAAATGTGTGTGCATTGGGAGCAGGGAGGCAGGGAAGGCAAAATGGGCATTAGTAAACCAGGGGAAGAAAAACAGCAAGCTCAGATTTCTAGAGGCTGCCAAGTCCTGTATTCCTGCAGAAGCTGAATGCGGAAGCCCAGCTGTCCTCAGCTAACGAGGTGACTTCTTTCAGTGACAGAAGCATGAATGAGTGAGGGCCTGGATCCAGGTCTGTCATCTTATTCTTCTATGTTACCTGGTCAGCTAAGAGCAGGTGTTGCTAACAGAAGAGTCTTAGACCCTTTTGAGGGTCTGTGCTTCTGGTTTTAAATACTAAGAGGGTGCAGACTAATTCTTAGCTGCTCCAGACTGTGATGGATATATGGCCAACTGAAGTGCATGCTTGCAGAGTTTCATTCAGCTCTTGTTTATCCTCACTTGGCAAAGATGTGGGTGGGTAGATGCTATGTAGGCCACAATACAGATTTTTCAAACTCCCTTGGTGTGGCTTTGTTTTTATTCTCCTTCAAAGTATTTTATGAAGGACTCTGCAATCCATACTTTAACCTTGCTTTTTATGGTGGGGTCTTCAGCCTCACTGGTGTGGAGAGATAAGGGATGAGGCTGCTCTGTATCTTCCACCTTCTCAGCAGCAACAGCCTGAACCTGTCTGTTTAATTTAAGGTGCTTCACTTCTTCACCTTATTAAGGGGTAGGCTCATAGGGCTTCTTCCCAAAATATCTGAAGACACAGTGACTTCTTTTAGAGAGAATTCAGCTTCTTACTTAAGCTGAATTGCTTCTCAGAGGTGGTCCTTTTTTTGCCTTGATTGTGCATGAAGCTTAGGGTAACTACACTGGTTTATTTGTACCAATTAAAGTGGCAGAAATTCCAGCAAAGCTGATAAGGTCCTAGTGGAGAAACCAGATATTGTTGTTCAGTGTGATAGCCCGCATGGAGAAGGTGGGATTTGTCTGTTGAAACCCAGCTCTCTGCACTCCCTTTATAGTCAGGAAGCACAACATTTCTAGGGATCAATTAATCTCTTCCTGTAGTGGAAGTCTGCCTTTAGTCAGCAGAATCAGATCTGAGAAGTACTGTTTCTGCCGATTGAATATAAAAGTAGTCCAAACATCTAGCATGGTTGTAGACAACTCTATTTCAGCAGATGACTCCTGACTTTTGACCAGATCTTTCAGGTGTCAGTGCAAGTCAAATGACAAAGCTGAATTTGAAGCAGAGGACTTCCCTTCTGGCAACAATCCTTTTGCTCAAAATCGTAGCACAAAAATCTGAAGATGGGCCATCTTTCTGTGAATTACTTTTTCTATGAATGTGTTGAAAGCTAGAGTAGAAGATGTGAAAATGGAGGGTGTTGGTTTAAAAACAAACAAACAAAATATCGACAGTTCTCAGGACCGAATGCAATGTGATCTTGTGCCTAAATTATACAGTAATACTGCTCACAATTTTTCAGTGGTTTCTGGATACAGTATAGTACAGTATTTTGGAAGTTTTCTTTCAGAGATTTTTGGGCATCATGGATTCAAGGAAGGAGTAATCTGTATATTCTTTTTGGACTGCTCTTTCTCAATTTGCATTTTGTATGAAGATAAATAAATGCATTTCTTCCTCTTCCCCTGTGGTCCAGTTGTTCAAATGGTCTCCATTGTCACAAATATGAGTTATAGTTGAGAGTTTTCTGTGCTTTGCAAAACTGGTCTCTAAAGAGAGAATTGTTGCAAAACTCTTCCAGAGACAAAGTTGAACTCCTGTCTGACCATAAGTAACTTTTAAGATGTAATTATTTTTTTTATTTCAATGGTACTGACCATTTACATAGAAGTTAATGGAGTGCATTAAGGAAATATTTTCAAGATTTTAATGGTCTTAGTTATCAAAACCCTCCTGAGAATCACTTCTATGCAAGGGATACTTCCCTAGCAATTACTAGGGGGAGCTGTTTATGCTAAACTGTTCTCTTTGACTAACACGTCATGATTTGTGTGACTGCTTAGCATTTACATTTATCTTGGAATTTGGTATTAAGTTCTGATTATTATTAAATCTTAATTTGGGACCGTCAGGCACAGGAAACCAAGTTCTGTCCTGTTATTGAAGGCTTAAATTGATGTAATGAAAATCAGAAATGCGCTCAACTTCTGAATGACAGTTTTCCAAATACTGTCTTCTCAATACAATTAGCTAGAGTATTTATTCCATTTGTTGTTTTATTAAGCAAGTGAATATTGTGATTCCTTAGTATGTTGTATTCCTTAGTATGAACAATGTAGTGGATACTCATGTTTCTCTGATGCAGGAAGAAAAGCAAAACAGTTCTTCCCTTGGCAGTTCTTCACTTGTGTGTGTGATTTGTGACTTCAGTTTCTCACATACTTACTTTTCTCCCTTCTCTGTGTCCTGATCATTCTTTTCTTTCCACTTAGCTTCTGATCTCTGAAACAACAAGCCCTCTCTGGATCATACTCTGGAAGACCTGGCTAATCAGATGTTTAGTGACTGAGGCTTATATGTTTGTGAGGACATGGGAAAGGGAAGGGAATTGTTGTACAGCTTGGGTACAGCAGCAATACTGTAATAACACAGAAAGAAGTGATCCTTTTGACTCTATTCACAGGAAGAAGTTTGTGTCACCAGAAAAAAAAAAGACAAAAGAATTGCATCAACAGCTTATGAAGGGTTTTGTATATGGAAAAGAAACCATGCTTTCCAAAGTTGATTAGCTCAATGGTTACCGATAATTTCCTGTGTTTAATTTTTTTTTTTTATTTTTCATAATCTCTTTCTTCTGAGACAGTCAAGGATCTGCCTTCCTGATGCTGTGAACAATCTATGGGTCTAACTTTCTCAGAGGATCAGATGTAACATGCTGAAGAAGATGACAGTTTTATCAATTTACTTCAATGTATGTGAAGATGCAAACTGAGAATGGTAAAAAATGTAAAGATAAGGAGAATTCAAAATGTTTGGGAAGAGAGAATGGGGGCAAGTACATATGCTGTAGTTGGAGCTCTGTTGTAAGCACTCTCTGTTAAAAATATCTTCCTCAGGCATTGCTGCTGACATGCCTTCCTGTCCACTGTGTCATAAAGACTGTTGAGGAGCGTTTCTTTTCCCACTTGTTTTAGGGATGTGTGCTAGTGTGTGTCTCAGTATAAGTTTATGAGCCTTGTTTGAAGTAAAATACAAAAGCCAGTGCTTGAGCATTATGCTGAGTTGGTGTTCGCATGTAGGAGGGGCCTTTTCTGCCCAGCACTGCAGTACTGCCTAGTACAGCTTGGTCTTTAGCTGCTGCTAGCAAGTCTTGAAGTCACTATCTGCATTCTAGGGGGAAAAAAGCTATCCCAGCTGACGTGAGAGGCAGAGCCATAGGGAAAGGGGTGATATTTTAATTACCTGACATAGTTGCTTTGGTTGGAAGGTATGACTTTGGGGGAATTGCCAACTTGCCCTATAAATAAATTTATCCAAACATTTAAAAAGTGGAGATGACTTTTTAATTATTTGTGGGCACTTAGATATTTCAGCTATGCTGGTCATGTAGTGTGAATGGTAATGCTATAAAAACACCCAGTGAGACAGGAATCGTAATTTCAGCAAAAAAAAGCAGTGAAGAATTCTCCTGAGTAGCTGCTAAAAATGGTGCTTTGGTTAAATAACCAGCATTTCAAGGACAAACCTATCTTGAAGCTTTGTGATAACTGTTTGAGACTCTGCTTTGGGCTCCATAAATTGGCAGAGTAGTTCTCATGATGATGGTGCTGTAGCCTCATTTCCATTGGTGTGAGGGAAAGATGTCCATCCTGACTGGCCGCATTGTAGCAACTGCTGTTAAATGGAATAAAGTTGTGCAGTTGGCTGAGTCCATATTTAGTGGTTGCTCTCTCTCTACCTAGACAGAGAGGCAAAGGGGAAACAGCAGCTCTGAAAAAGACCATCAATGAAGACATCCTCCTGACTGCGCAATGAGCCTGAGTGGCCTTCCAAAGAGGACTAGGACTAGATTTTGGAGAACCTGGTCCTCAGCTGGCCTCAGGTACTCCCCTGACTGGTTGGGTGCTGCCTGGGACATGGAGAGCCCTGCCTGATAAAGGAGGAAGACTCTTGATTTGGGACGCCTCCTCACACTTGAAGAAAAAGCTAAATAGGTAGGGCAGCGTAAAGGCAAGAGGATTATAAAGGAAGTGAAAAAAAAATGTAAAAGCTTTGCAGGTTTCCTTTAACTTCTGTTTAAATGAAAATGTGTGTGAATCTCCTGGATTTCCTAGGAAAGCTTTGCATTGTTTGTATTTGGGTTTTCATACTCATTTTCCTCCTCCTGCAAATAAATAAAAGAAGCTGCTTCCCTGTTGCTGGTCAGCAAAGGAATGTGCATCTATGCTTACTATGAAATGTACGAGGGAGAGTCCTGATTCCCTATTACAGTGTCCACAATCACCTGAATCACTCTTTGTTGACAGGAGGATGAGTTGTATTGATGATACCACCTTGGATGATCTCTGAACAAATATGAGTCCAGTGCTTCTATGAGGGAAGGGAGGAGAGATGCAAAAGGAAAAGTGACATGAAAATGCAGATATATTTATTTTTGAAGGCATTATGTTGTTAATACATGAGAATAGAGACTCCAATCTCTAATGAAGTACTTGTTCATTAATGAAGTCACTAAGTGTTTTTACCCTGTGGTCCTAAAGTTTCTGTACTATTTGAGCATAATCCTGTTTTTTAAGTTATTAATGATAATGTAGAAAGCTTGGCAACTCAATGAGCAACAGTTGTAGCATTATGCTGGAGGAGTAGAAGAGAGTCTGTGTGTGATGGGCTAGGATTCAGTTGGTTTTTGTGTTTATCACTTCAGTCACAGTGTGATGGCTAATAATGTTGACATTTAAGGCATGCCCACACATTGGGCAATTGAGCTTGTGCTCCTAAGTCCATTCCTAGTATGTCTGATCACATGTGGAATGAGCAGCTGCATTTCAGGTGTCAAGCTGTGTTAGCCATCCAAAGCCATCCAAACTGTGTTTTATTTGAATGCTGTATTAGAGATGAGGGGCAGCTGGTAATGGATTGATTCTTACATTGTTTTCCAGTTTATATTTGGCCCAGATATAATATAGGAACGTTAAAACCAGTACTATATGGATAAGCGGTGGAGGAGTCATACATGATAGCACTATGAAGTAATAATTACAACAAATGAAAGAGGAAACAATGCTCAGAAAGCACTAAGAGACATGTAGCCTTTAAGGGAATGCCTACTTAAGTTTAGAGATGAAGGGTAGACAAATGATAGAGTGAAGATGTCAGGACACCTGAAGCAGGCAAACTCTGCATGAGTAGAGGCTGAATATCAGAAAAACACTATCTTCACAAATAGCTTTTCTTTCATAGTCATGATTATGCCTTTGTTTTAGTCTTTTGTAGCTGTTAGGTTAGAGTAACAAATTTCACTGTTCTGTATGCAATCTGATTGGCTTTCTAGGCTTTGCCCATGCCAGGTCTGATTTATTTCTCACTTCTACTGTTTATTCACCTGCACTTTTTTTCCCTGTTATATTTCCTTTAGTATAGATACAGCCAAGATATTCATACACTGTAATTATTATTCAGACTTTTCAGATCTGCTCTGCATGTTGTTAATCACTTTCCAATGTTATGTTTTGAAACTAAAGATGGCAAATTAGTATGTTCAGATGGTAGGTCTCTGTCTTAACAGAGTTTAGTCCATGCAAGCTCTCCAGCTATCTTTGGGGAAAAAAGTGAATGACTTATAGGTGGGCTTCAACTTTGTGTCACCTTGCAATAAGTGGGACTAGGAGCATTCACACCTAAAGACTGTACAGCAATGATTGAAACATTGGTCTTTCTATTGCTTTTCAGCTCTTTTGTGCCATCTGTGTAAGACTGCGTGAGTACTTGTAGTCTCTTTCAAGGGCCAATCTAAAACAGGATCCAAGAGTTTCACTGTGGTTTGTCTGGGAAGTGCTAACTAACAGCTTTACCATGCCTGCAGAGCATGAAGAGTGTCCTCAGTTGTGTGGAGTGAGCTGTGGATAGTTCTCTCTTCATTGCTCTTCCTTTATTTCTTAAGAATCTCAGTAATTTCTTGGAAACATCAGAAATATTGCACAGGCCAATTTTTGCATTTGTTTAACTCCAGCCCCTTGCCTACAATGTTTTGGAGATGTTGGTGGGTTTTTTGTTTGTTTTGCTTGATTCTCTTCACAGTACTTGAAGAACTGCAGCATTTTCTTGCAGTGAAACTTCTGATTCCAGGAGATGGTGCTGTGGCCCATGTAGGGTTTTGAGGCAGATCATGTGGAATGCATTAGGTTCTGGTCTTGGTACCTGAAAAAGGTTCATTCTTAATGTCCAGATACTTCTCTGCAGAAGAGCTTATTTGAATGTTGGCTATTAGTGTATTACTTGTCCTTTGACTTTCAGAGCCCGTTAGTTTCAAACTGTATATGCTTGCTTTGGCACTTGAAAGTACTCGAGATTTCAGTGCCATATAAGAACCACATGCTGAGGTTTAGGCAAGGAGTTGAAGGTGCACAAGAGACACGAGAACCTGACCAGATGAAGGGCCTATAGCTGGCACACTGACAATGTCAGATTCAAAACTACACAGGAAGATTACTGTGACCTAGCCACACACCTTCCTTTGACACGTCTGGGGGAAGGAGACTCACTGCAGTTAGTCTGCAGAGATAGTTAAAAAGCTACAGGTCATCATCATTTTCTCTTTGCTCTGTGAAATACAAAGCCACAGTCCTGGCTGGTGGTAGCTAGTACTTGCAAAGAAACATACATGTACACCTCTGCTAATGCTGCGTGTGTAGCTTTGGAAAAGATTTTCATGAAGATGTGAAGCTTCTGAATTGAAGGAAGGGGTAGATTAACACTGGGAAGACACCGATATAGTTATATATATATGCTGCATACAACATTTTTGGGGGGTTTTAAGGGGCCAAAGCATCTAGATAATCCTTTATCTAGGCCTCAGAGGCTAATGATGTAAATGGCTTCTAGTATGTCACTGCCACATTCTCACAGAGTGCTTTTGACAGACACCATTCATTCTGTAACCCAGGCATTGGATGTTCCAAAGATTTTCCTTGGCAGGACTATGTCTTGTTCCCTTCTCACTCCCAGGTAACTGGACAGTAAATAGGAAAAGGCTGTGCCTCACTGGTTTTTAACGGCAAAAGATATGTGATGCTTTACCTTTTTAAAATCATTAAAGAATTATAGCAGTAATTTTTGGCTGGGAAACTGCAGAATAAGCAGTGCTAATCCTAAAGCATCATATGTTTTTAATTCGGGATTATAATAGGCTAGGATAGGAAGAAGAGAAAATTGTATAGCTTAACATGAAGAAATATTTAATTTTTTTCAGGAAACTTTCTGGCAAAAGTCCCCTGGATCTGCACAGAACCTACAGATTTAAGATGTCTTTGCACAGCCAGAGGCTGAGATCATGGCTGTCTAACTACAGTTGGATATTCTCATATCTGCCAAGTTTAGCCTTAAATAAATAAATGAAAAAAAAGGTCATGCTTCATCCTTTGTTCAAACTCTTGAAATGCTTCTAACTTAATATTCTAGAGGACAGTGACCTCCCTTTGAAGATTCTGTCCTCCTGCTCAAAATCCTGCATGGAACCAAGAAAGTAGCTGTTTAAATGAAGCCATGAAATGTCTGAAGGTACTTTCTAGAACCCCTTAAAATGACCCTGGTTCAAGAAATATGCCCTACATATTGCCAGGAGTGCAGTAAAATCAGTCACTGGAAATCTATTAGTTGTGGGCAATTGCAAGCACGTTACCCAACATTAACCCATAAAAAAGAAAATTAACACAGTTAAGAGTAGTTCTTGCCAGAGAAAGATGAACAAATAGGAGCAGAAGCTGAGTGGGAAGCTTCTAGCAGCAGGAGGAGAGAACTGTAAAGATCATCTGTTCAGACATGCTTTTTTTTTCTCCTCCTGCAATTCCCCAGGTATCTCTTTTTCTCTCACTCATGATTTTAAAGACACAGATGCAAATGTACCTAATAGCTACTGTGAAATCTGTAATACCAATCAACTAGCCAGGAGGCAGTTTTCAAGGACCACTGTGATTGAGGGTAATGTTTTTACAATGAGGTCATGTCCAAAGGCAGGCTCAGCTGATGGCAAACGTGTACTTGAGCACTGAATAAGCACCTTGTTTTGCATGGTCCCTGCTCCAGAGAGGCTGCGATCTAATAAATCTGGCACACACATACATGGTGGTGTTTTTAAAATTGCTCATTTTATGGTTTCTGGGTTTGTTTTTATTGTGTGTTTGAAGTAATTGTATTTTTCTTTCTTTACCTCCCTCTACTTACTCACCTCTCAGTACTTCAGCAAGCCAGTTTTGTCTAAAGTGCTTTTTTTTTAACTCACAGAAGTACTATCAAGTTGTGTGAAGACAAACATGAGATCAACAGAAGGGAAGCAGCAAATGGGGCAGTGTGTGTTTTCTGGTAGGTCTGCAAAGAGAGTAGGAAGCCTGGTCTGCTTGCTCATTCCTCCTTCTTTATTCACAGTTTTCTCATACCATTTCCCTTTTCCTCAGAAATGCCCATCTCTGTACAAGTTCAGCTGCATCTGTGCTCTGTGACACTGTTGCTGTTCAAATGGCAGGATGGAGAGCCAAATACCCAAAGTCAAACTCAAGTAGGATTTGCTCAGAGTGTTTTGCATGGATACCTGCAAGCCAAAAAGCCAAGAAAAAAATGTCTTGCCTTGTGCTATGTTCATAGTCATGACAAACCACGTAGTGTCTCACGTGGCATTTTGTGAGCTCCAAAGCAATGAGCTGTGCTTCCAAGTACCTACAGGCACTTCAGATCTTTGCAAGCTTGTCATGACACAGCTTGAATGACACCAGTTAGCGTGACTTTTTCTGGTATGGTAAGATGGTTCTTTGCACTGTGTTACCATTTGAAGGTGACTCTTCACTGAATTTAATATCCAATCTCCTTCCACTAAAACCAAAAGTCAGTGTTTTAAAAAGTAATTATATTAGATGCACAGAAATTCTTGTTTGATCAGCCTTTCTGTTTGAAACTTATTTTAAAATAACCAAATGTTCTTAGTATTTTAGTCTCCTGTGACAAGTATTTGTACTAGCCCCTAAAAAGAGCAGACACCCTTCTGGGGGTATTTAGAGACATCTTTTGTTTACCTTCAGCAAGTATTGTTTGGGGTGGCTGGGTTTTTGTTTATTTTCTGCTGCCCTCTAAGTATAGTCTGAGGGAAACAAAACCCACTTGGTCATCAGGAAGAATGTTTACTGGTGGAGTTTGTGGTTTTTTTTTTTTTCCTGAGTTGTTTTCTTTTTTTGGGGGGTGGTGTGGAGATAGAACTGCTTGGGGCTGATAATAAATCAGCCTTGGTTATTAATCTAAGAAGATGGGAGTCAAGCTTGTAAGCAGGGCGACAGCAAATCTGTTCAAATAAGGTTATGTTTCCAGAATGTTCTCAGTTTTCCTCCCCTGATTGGTTGTTGTTAGCCATATACTTGAATATTCCTAATCTCGGCCTGTCATTGGAACTC